>ML809920.1:0-10677 GCA_009831015.1 Picea engelmannii
ATAACACCATGCACATACATAATGTAATTTTTCTTCTATATGAATAAAAGTTACACTTTTTTTCGAAGAAAACAAATATATTTTTATTGCTATTGAAAATATGATATCAATGATTAAATGATCCTTATTTAAATGGTATAAAAGATCAAATCTCATGTATTAAATTAATTATATATAAAGATGTTGTCATTTGACGTACAAAATTATTTAATTAATTAAATATTTTTGGAAAAAAAAATTAAAATAACAATATATAAATACACATGTTTTTGGAAAGGATGAGTGTAATTTATTCATATAATTTCTCTGTATAAAAAGTTCTTAAATGTTTTAATGGTTTTTTTTTCCTAATGATGTATTTTAATGAATGTTTAAATTGTTTTTAGGAAACTAAGATCTATAGTAATAATTTATAAATAATAATATTTCAAAAAGTGATATAAGAAATTTATATTAGTATTTATGGTATTAATAGGATGAAACAATGAGTGGAATAATAAAATTAGCTAAATTTTATAAGAAATTTATACTAGTTCTTATGGTATTAATAGGATGGATCAATGAGTGGAATACAAATTTAGTTAGTTTATTTATTCTTTTGTTATTATCACTAGTATACATATATTAAACAAGTGTTGTATGGTAGCGTAGTCCCTGTCAAGCAGGTTATAAGGTAAATTGTGGAAAATGGGGTCAAATTATAAATGACGAAAGTGTTTGGTGCAAAATGTATATCATGGAAGTGGTGTATGCAACATGTATATAACGGAACATGGGGCATAAAATTTCGTTAGCGCTAAGGCATGACCCTGCGGAGAGATAATTGACTAAGTGTTGAAAGGATCTATGCTCAATCGGGCTCATGATGTGACGATATAGGACCATTAATTTAAATTGTATTTATATTAATGTATTGTAATAGATAATTTGTGGTCAAAATGTAGACCATGTTCCAATATGTGGAGGAATTGTAGACCATGGAAGTTTTTGGTGCAAGATTTATACAACAGAATTGTAGATGATGCAAGTTTTGGATGCAAGATCTATAATAGCGCATCGAACTATAAATGGCGGAAGTGTTTGGTGCAAAATGTATATCAAGGAAGTGTTGTGTGCAACATGTATATCACAAAACATGAGGCATAAAATTTCGTTATTGTTAAGGCGCGACCCCGTGGAGAGATAATTGGCTAAGTGTTGAAAGGAACTGCGGTCGGTCCGGCTCATGATGTGACGATATACCACCAATCGAGGAGTTCAAAAAAATTCATGTTCAAGTTTAAGTATATTTATTAAATTTTTATTTATATTAATGTATCGTAATAGATAATTTGTGGTCCAAATGTAGACCATGTTCCAAGATGTGGAGGAATTGCAGACCACAGAAGTTTTTGGTGCAAGATGTATACATTTGAACTATAGATGACGCAAGTTTTGGGTGCAATATCTATAATAGTACCAACTCGGGGGTCATTCAGGCTCCCTTAAATCGTTGTTGAATATGGTTTTTTTTGTTGTTAATGGCAATAAGAAAATCACTGAGTTGTCACGAGTAGAAGCAGAATATATATACAATTTGACAGGCAGGGCCTTACATCTCCTCGGGAGCCCTTGTCACCCTATTTTGAAGCTTGTCCAACCATTTTGCCTCTCTACTATATTTCTCGTTACTTAGCCATTTTTCCAAAAATGTACCAATGGGCGTGTTGGCGGACGAACCGATTCACATTTGCGCTTGTGATTTTATAGCGTGACTCTGACTAAACGCTAACATCCACTTTGAATGACGTAAGTATTTGGTACAAAATGTATATCATGGAAATTTTGTATCCAACATGTATATCATGGAACATGGGGCATAAAATTTCGTTGGCACTAAGGCGCGACCCCTCAAAGAGATAATTAGCTAAGTGTTGAAAGTAACTGTGGTCAGTCGGGCTCATGATGTGACGATATAGGACCATTAATTTAAATTGTATTTATATTAATTTATTGTAATAGATAATTTGTGGTCCAAATGTAGACCATGTTCCAATATGTGAAGGAATTATAGACCACGGAAGTTTTTGGTGCAAGATGTATACAACGGAACTGTAGATGACATAAGTTTTGGGTAAAAGATCTATAATAGCGCGTCGAACTATAAATGACGGAAGTGTTTGGTGAAAAATGTATATCACGGAAGTGTTATGTGTAACATGTATATCACAGAACATGGGGCATAAAATTTTGCTAGCGCTAAGGGGTGACCCCATGGAGAGATAATTGGCTAAGTGTTAAAAGGAACTGGGGTTGGTCGGGCTCTTGATGTGACGATATAGGACCAATCGACGATTTCAAAAAAATTCAGGTTCAAGTTTAAGTATATTTATTAAAATTGTATTTATATTGATGTATCGTAATAGATAATTTGTGGTCCAAATGTAGACCATGTTCCAATATGTGGACGAATTGCAAACCACGGAATTTTTTGGTGCAAGATGTATATAGCGTAACTGTAGATGACACAAGTTTTGGGTACAAGATCTATAATAGCGCCAACCCAGGGGTCGTTCGGGCTCCCGTAAGTCGTTGTTGAATACGTTTTTTTGGTTGTTAATGGCAGTAAGCGAACCACTAATTTATCACGAGTAGAAGAAGAATATATATGCAATTTGATAGGTGGGGCCTTAGTCTCCTCAGGAGCCCTTGTCACCCTATTTTGAAGCCTGTCGGACCTTTTTTCCTCTCTACTATATTTCTCGTTACTTAGCCATTTTTTCTGAAAATGTCCCAATGGGCGCGTTGGCGGACGAACCAGTTAACATTTGCGCTTTTACTTTTATATCATGACTCTGACCGACCACTAACCATTTGATGCCTAGCCACTTTTCAGATGCAAATTTCCAGATAGGCGGGCTCTATAACCGGAGTTGAATTGTATATGAAGAAAATGTTCGGTGCAAAATGTATATCACGGAAGTGTGGTGTGCAACATGTATATCACAGAAGAGGGGGCATAAGAAATTGATAGCATGAAGTCGCGACGAATTGTAGAGTACAAAAATTCTGGGTGCAAGATGTATATCATACACTTGTAGATCACATAAGTTTTGGGTGTAAGATTTATAATAGAAACAACCTGGGGGTCGGTCGGACTCCCATAAGTTGTTGTTGAACATGTATATCATAGAATAGAGGGCATAAAAATTCGATAGCACTAAGTCGCAACCCCGCGGAGAGATATTTGGCTAAGTGTTGAAAGGAACTACGGTCGGTGGGGCTCATGATGTGACAATATAGGACCAATCAACAAGTTCGGAAAAAGTCAAGTTAAAGTTTAAATATATTTATTTAAATTGTATTTATATTAATGTATCTTAATAGATTTTTTGTGGGAGAGATGCAAACCATTTTCCAATATGTGGACGAATTGTGGATCATGGAAGTTTTGGGTGAAAGATCTATAATAGCACCAACCCGGGGATAAGATGGCATGAATACCCTCTACATGTTACACATTTTTCACTGAAGTGGGGTCAAATTGTAAATGACAGGAGTGTTTGGTGAAAAATGTATATCACGGAAGTGTTGTGTGCAAAATGTATATCATGGAACAGGGGGTATAAAAATTCAATAGCGCTAAGTCGTGACGCCGCGGAGAGATAATTGGCTAAGTGTTGAAAGGAACCGCGATCGGTGGGGCTCATGATGTGACGATATTGAGCCAATCAACGAGCTCGAAAAAAAAAGAGGTTCAAGTTTGAATATATTTATTTAAATTGTTTTTATATTAATGTATCTTAATAGATTATTTTTGGGTGAAATGCAAACCATGTTCAAATATATGAACGAATTGTAGACCAGGGAATTTTTTTGTGCAAGATGTATATGGAGGAATTGTAGATGGCACAGGTTTTGGGTGCAATATTAGTTGTCACCAGTAAAAGAAGAATGAATTTGAATTGAAGATGGCATGAATACCCTCTTCGTGTTACACATTTTGCACTGAAATGGGGTCGAATTGTAAATGACAGAAGTGTTTGGTGCAAAATGTATATCATGAAAGTGCTGTGTGCAAAACGTATATCACGGAACAAAGGGCATAAAAATTCGATAGTGCTAAGTTGTGACCTTGCGGAGAGATAATTGGCTAAGTGTTGAAAGGAACTGTCATCAGTGGTGCTCATGATGTGACGATATAGAACCAATCAACGAGTTCAAAAAAAGTCGGGTTCAAGTCTAAATATATTTATTTAAATTGTATTTATATTAATGTATCTCAATAGATTATTTGTGGGCGAAATGAAAACCATGTTCCAATATGTGGATGAATTGTATACCATGAAAGTTTTGGGTGCAATATGTATACAACATAACTATAGCTTGGGAACCCTTGTCACCCTATTTTGAAGCCCATCTGACCATTTTTCCGCTCTACTATCTCTTTCTCGTTACTTAGTCATTTTTCTGAAAATGTCCCAATGCGTGCATTGGCAGACGGACCGACCGCTAACCATTCGATGCCTGACCACTTTTCAAATCACGGATGCCTGGATAGGTGGGCTCTATAATTGGGATCTAATTCTATATGATGCAAGTGTTTGGTGCAAAATGTATATCACAGAAGTGTGGTGTGCAACATGTATATCACGAAACAAGGGGCATAAGAAATCGATAGGGTGAAGTCGCGACGAATTGTACAATACGGAAGTTCTGGGTGCAAGATGTATATTGCGGACTTGTAGATGACAAAATTTTTGGGTGAAAAATTTATAATAGTGCCAACCCGGGGGTCAGTTGTAATCTCGTAAATTGTTGTTGAATATGCATATCATGAAATAGGGTGCCATAAAAATTTGATAGCGCTAAGTCATGACCCCGCAGAGAGATAATTGGATAAGTTTTGAAAGGAATTGTGATCGGTCGAGACCATGGTGTGACGATATAGGACCAATCAACGAGTTCTAAAAAAACCAAGTCCCATACCACCAATGTATTCATATTTAAATTGTGTTTATATTAATGTATCTTAATAGATTATTTGTGGTCAAAATGCAAACTATGTTTCAATATGTGGACGAATTGTAGACCACGAAATTTTTGGGTGCAATATCTATAATAGCGCCAACCCGGGGATCGGTTGGGCTCCCGTAAATGGTTGTTGAATACGTTTTTTGGTTGTTACTTCCAATAAGCGAACCTTTGCACTAATTTGTCACCAGCAAAAATAGTATGAATTTGAATTGAAAATGGCATGAATACCCTCTTCATGTTACACATTTTGTACTGAAATGTTTTGAAATTTGACAGGCGAGGCCTTACATCTCCCCGGACACCCTTGTCACCCTATTTTGAAGCTCGTCCAACTGCTTTCCACGGTTGAAACATACATAAAATATCTTGGTAGGAAATGGATTATCAATTGCAGATTTGAATATATCAGACCTTCTTCTCCCTCTTTTATACTCAACGGAATTCTCGTTTGTTTTTCCACTCTACTCTCTCTTTCTCGTTACTTAGCCATATTACCGAAGATGTTCCAATGCACGTTGGTGGATGCACCCGTTCACATCTGCACTCATGTGTTTATGTCGTGAATTCAACCGATCGCTAGCCATTCAATGCCTAGCCACTTTTCAGATTGTGGATTCCCAGGTAGGCAGGTTCTATAACCAAGGTCGAATTGTAAATGACACAAAATTTATATCATGGAAGTGTTGTGTGCAACATGTATATCACGGAACAGGGGGGCATAAGAAATATATAGCGCTAAGTTGTGCAAAGTTGTGCATTGAGTTGTCACTAGTGAACACAGAATGAATTTGAATTGAGGATGGCAGGAACACCCTCTTCTTGTTACACATTTTGCACTAAAATGTTTTGATGTATACAATTTGACAGTGGGGGCCTTACGTGTCCTTCGGAACCCTTGCCACCCTATTTTGAAGCTCGTCCGACCTCTTTCCACGGATATTTCTATGCTTGCCACCTTCCAATAAGTATATAACTCCTACAAAAACATGCAGAAAAGATCTTGCGAGCAAACGAGATATCTATCACAGATGTGAATATATTACTTTTATCTTTTGTCACGAAATTGTTGGGTGAAAAATGTATATGATGAAATTTTTGGGTGCAAGATGTATATAATGTAACACGCAAGATGATAATGCAATAGCGCAAAGTTGGGACATCGCGGTGAGATATTTTGCCAAGTGTTAAAAGGTACGGTCGTCGGTCGGGTTCCTGATGTGAAGATATAGATGCAAATGAGGATTTGATAGTCCGCTAATGGATAAACCCACAGACAATCTATGAGCACAAGAAAGTCAGGTTCAAGTTTAAAGGGATTTTGTTTATGTTTATTTAAAACGTATCCATATTAATGTATTTTACTAGATTATAAATACATTGTTTTCTTGTTAATGTGAATAAACAAAGTTGTGCACAGGGTTGTCACTAGTGAAAGCAGAATGAATTTGAATTGGCGATGGCAGGAACACCTTCTTTGTGTTACACATTTTACACTGAAATGTTCTGATATACACAATTTGACAGTCAGGGCCTTACATCTCGTCGGGAACCCTTGCCACCCTATTTCGAAGCCCGTCTGACTGCTTTCCACGGGTATTTTTGTGCCCGCCACCTTCGTACTCCTTTCCAAGTATATGAAATAAGTATATAAGTTCTCCATAAACATGCAGAAAAGATCTTGCGAGAAAATGGGATATCTATCACAGATGTCAATATATTAACCCTTCTTTTATGTCCTCTATACTTATCTTTTATCATGGAATTGTTGGGTGCAAAATGTATATGACGGAAGTGTTGGGTACAATATGTATATAACAGAACACGTGGGATAAGAATGTGATAGTGCTAAGTTGGGACACCGTGCTGAGATATTTGGCCAAGTGTTGAAAGGGACAGTCGTCGGTCGGGTTCCCGATGTGAAGATATAAATGAAAATGAGGATTTGACAGTCTGCTAACCGATCAACCCACGGACAATCCAGGAGCTCAAGAAAGTCAGGTTCAATTTTAAAGGGATTTTGTTTATGTTTATTTAAAATCAGGAGCTCGAGAAAGTCAAGTTCAAGTTTAAAGGGATTTTGTTTATGTTTATTTAAAATGTATCCATATTAGTGTATCTTACTAGATTATTTGTGGTCCAAATGTAAACCATGTTCGAATTTGAATGGTTTTTTGGGCTCGATTTGTTTTTCTCAAATGTACAAGGAACAAAGAAAAAAAGTCATGACTTTACATTTTGTATATCAAATAATATATAATTTCTCCATAAACATGTAGAAAAGATCTTGGGAGAAAATGGGATATCTATCACAGATGTCAATATATTAACCCTACTTTTCTGTCTTCTATACTTATATTTTATCACAAAATTGTTGGGTGAAAAATGTATATGACAGAAGTGTTGGGTGCAAGATGTATACAACAAAACATGTGGGATAAGATTATGATAGTGCTAATCTGGGACACCGCAGTGAGATATTTGGCCAAGTTTTAACAGGGATGGTCATCGTTCAAGTTCCCGCAAATAATCCAGGAGCCCGAGAGAGTCAGGTTCAAGTTTAAAGGGATTTTGTTTATGTTTATTTAAAATGTATCCATATTAATGTATCTTACTAGATTATTTGTGGTCCAAGTGTAAACCATGCTCGAACTTGAATGGTGTTTTGGGCTTGGATTTTTTTTGCTCAAACCTAAAAGGAACAAAGAAAAAATAACATGACTTTACATTTTGTATATCGAAGAACATTTTGAAATATAGGAAGTTGCAATACATGCACAGTATATAACAAGAACATGTACAACGAAATGAGTTAATTTTACAAAGAAATACAAATTCCAAATAACAACACCAAGCATTGAATATAAGCATAGACCAACCCCAAATATGTATATTTAGATAAACAGGGTCACAAAATACATTTGAGAATATTTCCCAAAAAAAAAGTTGTCATCGAATTTGCAAAAAAAAACTATAGCTCAGTACATATTCTGTGAAATAAAAATGTGTTTTCCATAATGACTCTGATTGGTACTGTCGCGGACTATGAAGAAAATATGTACAAGAATGAAGTTTAAAGAAAGAAGAAAGTCGACGATGGAAAATAGTAAAACCTAGCAAGAAGAAAGAGAAAATTGTTAGATCTGGATTAAATCTTTGTTAGAATAAGTGGATGAAGACAAAAGAATGTAATCAGTATCAACTTACTATGATGGTGTGCCATGGATTTTCATTTCTTCATTGATGTCCTTTTATGTCTTTCCTCAGCTTTGACCTTCATTGCTAATCTGGTCGACAACTTTTTTCAACCATTCTTTGATGTAGCTCCTCATGGGCGCCACGCTCATTTCATGCTGAATTTTTATATTGAAGAGTTCACTTTCCAAGTCCCTTAGATCAATAAACAAGTTGTACGATGCTTCTTGAATATTTTTGTTTCCAATTGCATAACCGACTAGCCAAGTTTTCAGTCATCTTCACCATATTCAAGAATGCCATAGAAATTTTCAAATGACAGTCTTTTATAGATATGAACTTGATCATCAAATGCTTGTTTGGTTAAAAACAACGAGTTTAATATCAATTTTGGGTCTTATACTTCATTGGTGCTGCCAACTATATCTATCTCAGTTAGCTTCTTGAATAGTTTGTCTCTTTTAGATATGATCTGGCTACATTCTTGAACAATACCAATCAAGTTCTTTACCTTTTCTTTCCAGCATGCATTTAGTTGGTCTATTCAATCCATGGAGGAGAGATCCTCTTGTCTTCTTTTGGACTCCGTCATACTAGTAACTTCAAAACCAAATGGTAAAACTGCATTGAGATAAAAAAACTTGGTCGTTCTTGAGATCTGCTTGTAGATACTCATGAAAAGCATGTGCTCTTGTTCCAAAAGAGACCATATTCTTTGACATCTCCCAAGCTTCTGTTATTAATTCCATTCTTTTGTTTATATTCTTTTCCACATAGTCTCAGGAAAATGTGAGAAGGCTTGCTAATCCTTTTAACTTTGGCACAAGTGTGGTGGACCCGACCATTGCCAAAGGAGTAGCAAACAGTGGAAGAGGCATTAGAGTTGCCTCCAATTATTTGATTCACATCTTTAACATGAGGTTCTTTATTTCAAGGTCGTTAATAGAGTTGTCTAGAGAATCTCCAATTGCTCAGTTCATCTTGGATATCTGGGAAGGGTGCATGTTGTGTAGGTTGAACTCTGAATGAGATTTTCATTTCTTATTCTTTACATCTTTGTTTCAATAATTAATTTTTTTGATTCGTTGTCAAAAAAAGCGCTCTGAAATGCAAAAGACTCTTCTTCGTCCAATGTATCTATGCCAAGTATGTCCATCCGAGGATTGTGAGGAGCAGTGTTGTCTAGGTGACCATTGCTAGGGAACAATTTTTCAATGTCAATTTCTAGTTCCATATCTTCGAGGGAGAGATCGTAGATATCAAATATCTCTCCTCGGTCCCTCCTATTCTTGGACTATTGTTTTCCTTTTTTTTCCCACGGGAAGCTTGTGACAACTTTTATTTTTTTCGGAGGAAGAATTCTTATCTCCTCCACCACCTGAAGAACTCTGTGTGACTTTGTTACTTGGGTAAGTCGTTGGAGTACTACCACGAGATGTTGTGGTCTTAGTTGTGGAAGTCGGGGATTGGGCACTTTTTTCACCTGGGTTTTTTTGGTTCTGCTTGTGCGAATCATTGGTACTAGTTCAGAGTCCATTCAGGATAGTGTAAGTGAAAGAACTATTGAAGTGGTTCCTGAACATGAAATCACAGACTTTCCAAGGCATAGACATGAATTTTCCTTTCCTTTTTGCATGAAAAAAATGCAACTAGTAGATGTACTCCCCTGTTATTCCTGAAAAAAACATTGTACCAAATATGTGACATGGAAGGAAGCAAGGATTTTGTTTAGACCCAAAAATCCTTATAACATTATAGTTCTCTATTTATTCTACAGTGTCCCTCTTATCCAGGAAGATTGTCGGCTGGCCATAGAACCGGGGGAAATACCTTCCAAATATCAATGCTTTAAAAAATGAAACAAAATAATTGAATACCTTATAAAATAGCTAGCAAGCGTCGTGTCTCCATGGATCAAATTCAGAGTTCAAGTTTCTACAGATAGATAGTCCAGGAAATGGATAGCAATTCGGCACGAAGAAAATTAAATAAGGTGGCATAAAGAATTTCTTCTACCTCCTATATTGCAATAACTGGGAAGATTTTTGAATGGAAATCAACTTGCAGCAATGGAAGATGGTTTTTTGCTTGACCGTAAAATATAAATATATAGAATCACCCAAGAGATGTCAGTTGCACTTGCTTGTCTCTTTGTCCTCGTGAAAAGGAATGTAATTTTTTGAAAATGGTTTTTACATGCACCAACCTGTAATATGGCCATGTCACAAGGAGCGGGCACTAGGTCCTGTAATAACTTCAACAAGAGGTCTAGTTCATTGCCATGCTTATTTAAGAATTGCTTTCAATTATCTCCCTTGAAAATAAGCGTTGGGTTGGGAAGTGTTAACATCTTTCGAAATACTTTAGGTGATAGGGAGATCTAGACAATCCGTTGGTTCAAAATATAGTTCTCGGCGCAGCATGTGACCAAATCCTTAAAGTAAAAAAAAAAAAAATTGAGGATACAAT
>ML809920.1:20517-46923 GCA_009831015.1 Picea engelmannii
CATGTGTTAAGCGAGAGAATTGATACACATGACTTTGTTTGTATGAATTGGTAATCATACTACAGTTTCCATTTTGTGGTAGTCCTGAGGCGTTCCATTTCAATATCAACTTTATGTTTGATTTTGAAGTTATCTTTTGTAAGAGGACTTATTAAATACAATGAGTCTATGCTTCTGACACGGGGCAGTGATGTGTATACAATTACATGTATCTGAATTCCAGTAGGCTGAAATGCAATGTTATCAAGTGTTAGTACTTGTGATCTATGGATTTTATGTGCACATGCAAGTTTAATTGGAAACTATTTTCAAATCTTTAGTCGACCTGTCTTTGCTAATGTCGATACTGGCTTTGATATTCGCAAAATAGGTGTCCAATCGCTTGCAGTGTTTGAATTATATAAATAAGCGAACTTTCTTTCTTGTTGCTTTACTATATGTGGTTCATGGAACTTAATCCAAAGGACATCAAGTTTTTATGTTTTTGTATAGCCTTTGAGTATTCCATCTGCAACATTGACCAAGCCATCCTGTGAATCATAGTTGCAGGCATATATTTCAACCAACATTTCTAATTTCAGGACAATATGCAAAGGTAAAGTGGTTGTATGTTTATGATGTGGCACATTTCCATGGTTTTCTTCTTCCGGGTCAATTGAATTGATGATGATATCATTGTCAAGCATGAGCGATAGCATGTTCCTGTTATGCATTGCAACATCATTATTTTTGTAGAACAGGTAAGGGAACATTGGGTATGTTGGTGCAGGTCGCAAGCACCTCGAATTGATATATGTTAAGTCATCATATGTTTGGTTGTTTGTCTGCATTCTATTCAGAATTGCAATAAATGTTTCATTTGTCTAGCGCATTGTAGTATGCAATTCAAAGCATTTAATATTGTCTTTAAAGAAGTCATGTTTCACTGTTTTCATGTTAACCGTAGGTTGTTCAAATATCAAATAATATTGGATCAATTGTGCCTAGTAAAGATCCCCACAGAATATCATGTCAATGTTTCCAAAGTATTTCATGTGCACATGTTTTATGCTTCTTAGTCGGTTGTCAATGGAATACAAGAAGTGACTTCCAATCAAATATGCTTCATCTATAAAGACAAGTTGGAGTTTGTCATAAAGCTTAGACAATGTATCTAACATTTCCTTGCTAAGTGGAAGAAATTGTGACTTGTTAAAAGCCATTAAAAACGCAGAGTGAATTGTTGTTCCACCTACATTGTATGCATATTTTCTTGTGTATGCAACTATTAGGCCCTTTGGTTTCATAGGATCATAGGAATTGTTTGAATCATAGATTCGTATAAGAATTTGGAACAGTTCTTTCACTGTGAATGTCTTTACTATTCCTGCTCTTCCTATAAGGAACAAGTGCACAAGAGTGTCCATGTTCAAGCATTTTTTAAGCACAATGTCCTTTAGAATTGTTTGTTGTTCTCGATTCAACAGACGTATTATTCTATGGTATTCATTATTTTGAAAAAGGAAAGGATGTTTTGTGACTTGAAAACCAAGATTGATACGTTTTTCACTGCCTCTTGATCGAGGATGAGGAAAATCTGCTTGCGATTGATAGGACTCACATGGATTTCTGGTTGTTTTTCGGTTTGTGAATGTCTCATCAATATTGTCAAGGTTTTCTAGCTCATTAATTGCAATTTCTAGATCACCCCATGTTGGATTAACATTATAAGTAAATCTAGCTTCATTTATTTGCACTATTGTCTCAGAGGCAACATACACAACTTCCCATGTAGAGAAGTTATGTTTTAATGTCTCTTCGTTTTCATCGAATGGAACGTATAGAAACAGTTTTTCTCTACAATAGTTTTCATAGTCAGAATGTTTATTATATTTGACAAACTGTATCACAGAGGGTTTTTTTGTTTTTGATATGGGAACACCATTTTTTTTGTAATGCGATACGAATTCTGCTAAGAAGATATGCCTAATAGGAGATGGATGTTGGAGGTAATAATCAATAATAGAGCAACATAGTATGTCTACTAAATTTTCAGGCTCTTGTTCTAGCAAAACCAGTGGTTTAAGCACAAATGTGTGTTTCTAAAGTGGAGATGTGTTTATGAAGACACATTTTCTTGAACTACAAGTGAGGGGCAGGGAAAGTGCAATATGGACTTCTTGTTGAGCAGACATTTGTTGAAGATTAAGAAATGTATTTCCAAGTATATGTATCATTTGTATGGCATCAATATGACTTCTTTCATGTTCTTTGTGTATTCTTATGAATGCACTTGTCATAGATTTGTCAACCTTTGTCATATACGAGGTACAATACAATGTTGCAGCATAAGCATTGAGGATGTACTACGCATCTATATTTGCATTCCACATAACTGGCATGTCCTTGGAGAAACTGTTGCTCCAAATATGGGAAACTTTTCGTTTAAGGAAAACTATTGGTTGTTTAAGTGTACATTGTATGTCTTGGATGTACTCATCTTCTGATAGATTTAGCTCTGTCAAGAATTCATCGAAGCTCATCAACTCGTCAAACTCTCCTTGTTCTAGAAATGCGAACAAGGGTTTATATTTTTCAACAACAACATTGTCCTCTAAAATAAGTGGCTCTATGATTCTTGTTTCTCTCATTGGCGGCACGGGAAAGTTGTATCTGCAATGCGAGTTTTTTCGTTTTCTACAACTTCTTGTATGATAATGTCTATGAACTTTGGCAAGTTCTAGATCCAAATGATTTGTGTTGCATGTTATGTATTTGTCCACAAATTGCTCAATCTGTGAACTGTTGTCAGGTCTATAGACTGGTGCACCCTATATCCACAACAATGTGTGGTCATGTTCATTCCCCCTATTCTGGAATTCAGACACAAAAAAGTAGTTCGATATTTTTCCAAAAAACGTTTCATCATGGCATATCAATTGTCTCAAAGCATTTATTCTCTGTCTATAGTAGTGAGTACATGTCACTGGGTCTTTTCTTATGAGGTAGTCAATGTCATTATTTTCCAGTGTATCGGTTTATTTTTTACGTTTCCTGTTCCTATGCAAGTTAGATACAACAACCACCAATGGATCCCAACAATGCTCTGCACTTGTAAATGTGATGAAAAATGTTGGCGGGCCCAATTGCCGGATCATTGCAAAAATATTTTTCTTGTTTTGTTGCAAATAGTCAGGAGAGATGTGAATGTTTTTTAAATCTATGTATCCAATATCAGATTTCATAAATTTTTCTAGGTTTACTTTGTACTTGACATCCTTGGCCAACAAATTTCTTCCTTGTAACTGGCCTTTTCTTATTTGGACCCACATGCAAGACAAAACATTCTCTATTATTATGCGCATTGTTTTGAAAAACAAATTTGTTATGTGATAGGAGAAGTCATCGCTTGAATGTAGTAGCTCCCATCAAACTATTTTATGATAACTGAATCGTTTTGTAATGTCAGTGGCACGTGGATATCCATAGAAGGGTGTTGGGAAGTTCATTTACTCAACAAATTTGTCCTTGAATATTCCAAGTGGACGTTGCCCCTCAGCAGGTGCAATTTCAACAATATTTTCTTGCAAATCACGAATGCACTGTGAATTAGTGAATACATGCACCAATGTCTCAGTAGGTTTTTCATTCTCTGATTCATCACTTGTATCAAATTCACTAGCATTTTCGAGAGTCTCTGTAGAGTTGTCATCTTCTTCTCCAAGAACATTATTTCGGATCTCATTTATACAAATGTTTTGTGCTTTGTACAGGGCCCTAGAACATAATTCCTTTAATGCTTTCATAAAAACATGCACACACACTTTGCATGTCTGATACACCTTTTTGTATCGCAAGCGTCTTTTGAGAGCCACTACAATTGTCATTATATCACTAATGAATTGTGGCAAGGATTTTTGCACAACATCTAGCTGAACATGCACATTAATAATTGATCCTGTTAAGCCCATATGGGGTCGTTTATAGCCCTAGGGCCTGATTTGTGCAAATGCAATTTGCAGACACAAGTCTCTCTTCAAGTTACGTAAGTGCACTTACATCTGGTAGTGGTGTATTACATCTTACTTGGTCAGGGGTTTCAAATTGTGGCAATTTTCCATTTGCAAGTGACCGTTTCCATGGAAGACAAATTTTGCAACTGGAAAATGTTTTATCATGTGTTGTCAAGCGAAGGTATTCTACTTCCAAATCAGGCATGAAAGACTTACTGTTTTTTGAAAAATTCAATTGATCGCAAATTGCACATGCAATGGAAGGAGTGTCTTTGATTTGTTTCATGTAGGTTTGTCTTGCATATTTATTTCACAGGGAAGTATGGGTAGAAAGTGTTTGTTGGTTTTCACTGGTAGCAGTGCATGGTGTTGCTTCTAGCCCACAAAATGTGATTTTTTCCTCTCAGGCAGTTGCATGACCATTGTGGGATATGAGACCGTACCTGTTTCTTTTGTGTTGTGCACGAAAAAAAAAAATAGATTGTGATATGTCAGTTTCTCTCTAAAAGGAAGCATAGCAATGCATTTTTTTCTCTTGCGCATGACCTTTTTCAAGTTGTGGTAACTTAGTCTAAGTTTCTTCTTCAAGGGTTGGATGACCTGATGGCAGCTGGGATGAATTTCACTTTGATTAAATAGCATGCGACGCTTATGCACATTCGATGTGGTTTGGTTGGCATTGACATTGGACACTAGAATGCCAGTATTTCCTATACCACCAATGTTTTTTTCTCTCTTACGTATGAAATTTTTCAGGATGTGATAACTTAGTCTACGTTTTTTTTTTAAGCCCTGTATGGCCTCATCACAACTAGGACGAATTTCATGCATGACTTTTTTCAAGTTGTGATAACTTATCTTACATTTTTTGTTTAATCCCTGTATGGACTTATCGCAACTGGGAGGAGTTTCATTGTCATTAATAAGAATGCCACGTGTATGCAGATTTGATGTGGTTTGGGTGGAATGAACATTGAACCATAAACCAGTGATATGTACAAGCAAAGGTTGATAATGGATATGTGTGTATCTATTTTCAATGAGAGGATGTCAATTGTTCGATCATAATTTGAATCAATAGACCAGGAATGGAAAGTGCCATCTGGCAGGGCCAACCAGACATGGATATTTACTCTTAATATGATAGATATCCATTTCAAATAAAATCTACAACCCTCCACATTTCCTTTTTCATATGGAAACTCCATGGTTACAAGGTATTCTTGCCAACTTGCAATTGCTGACATATTTTCTAGGAGATATGGAAAAAGGTGTTGATGCAAGAAGTTAAAATCCTGTTGGATGTCGCCTATAATTGCATTGCAAAAGGACTATATAGTGTAAATCCGCAACGACTACACATCGAACTCTGCTACTACTAAACAACAAATTGCATTGAACAAACTATCTCCACAACTAGATACAACAGTTGTCGCTAGTTGCAAACCATGGCAGTCTATGCGATGCATAATTTGTTTCCACTATGATTCAAGGTCTTTGCAAATGAGAGACAAGTAAATATGAGGTCCTCCAAGATTGCATACGGACAATTTTATGTACAGTAGTGGTTCATAATGACCACTAACAACATTGGCATCATGGAACAAGATGCAATATGGATTGTTAGATGCATTTTTATTGAATAGTAGATATCTTGTTTTTCTTGTCAATGAGCATATTCCAATCAATATATTGAGCCACTTAGATAGCCACCGTATAAAAAATGTATCTCCCCAAAGTCCCCTCTCATGTGTAGGCAGAATTGGAGATGCAGACAACTGCATCTTTGAAAAATACGTAGAGACATCATGTATTCCATGCAACTGCCGAAGAAAATCAAATTCAAATTCGTATTCATATGACTCCAACACCTCGGCATCGCCATTTTTTAAACAGCCCAAGAAATAATCTATCAATCCATTGCACAAGTCGGTTGAGGAATAATGGAAATGCAGTAGAACCTGAAATGCATTAAAAAGGAAATCCCCTACAGTATACGAGAATGCATCCAATATAAAAATCCCATTGCTATGCAACACCTCGTCAATGTTGTCATGTATAATGGAGTGTGTATCTATTTCATACGACTCAACATATATTACTTTCCTCATATTTTGAACTGTGATTTTGAAGTTGTTTCTTAGCTACTTTCAATTTGTATGAAAACAGAGAAAAGGGGAAAAATGTATAAAAACGAAACAAAAAAAGTAAAATAGAAAACTACAAGCGCAGAATTGTGTACCAATCCCATTATGTATCCTTCAACCTTGTTCTTGTAAAATTCAATCTCCCCTAGTCACCACAACAGATGACAAGAAAAAAAACCTACACTGAAAAGTCAACCAAACAGAAGAAACAACACAAATAAATAACACTATAACTTTGTTGAGCACAAAGACCGATTTGAACCTATTCATGGTGTGCATACTACAAGATTCTCAGAGGCAGGAAAAGTTCTAAAAAATAGAAAGGACAGGACAAAGGCAACAGGTGGACGCAGTTTTTTGACCCAGAGATTAAAAGCATTTCCTGCCTCTACACCCCAACGGATGGTTCCCCCTTGTGATAGCTCCAAATATTTTTTCTAAACCCCTTTGCATTGCAATTTTCAAAATAGCTATGGCACAATCTACAGGACGTGGCAGCTAGCATATGAAGACGCATTGTTTCCGGGAACAAAAAATAAGAGAAAATAGAAATATGGTCTACAATAGACTTTCAAGGCAGGGGATCCTACCATTGAATAATTTTGCTTGCAAGGTGAAAAACACCAAGTAGAAAAAAAGGAATAGCAACGAAAGGATGGCACGAAAACTTACCCGTCAATGAGGGATGACAAGAGCTCAGCCCCAAAACTTGAAAACCGCAACAACGGATCCAATAGCTTGCAAAGTTGAAGAACAACAAATCAGTGAAGTAGCAACTGCAACTGCAACTGCAGGACCTCAACTTTTCAAAGTTGAATAAAAAAAGAACAAGAAGCATGGAACGAACCAATGAACAAGAATCAACCACTGAACCAATGATGCTGGTGGGGAACAATTTTGCACAATTTCACTGCAAACAACGCCATCAAAAAAATGGAATGAAATTGTTCAATAAACATTTAAGGCTGCAAGACCTGTTAGGTAAACACTTAAGACTGTCAGAACCGTTGAAGCACATCATCCTTTGCATACATTTAAGAAAGAATGCAACATGGAAATCCTATTTACATACGCAACAATGACAAAGACTCTTGAAGCACGCAAGAATAAAGAAAAAATCACACATAGTAATATGCTAGAGAATGTATTCAAAGGGAAAAAATTGGATATGCTATCATATCAAACATTGGGATAAATTTAGCTAGAAGAAAATGCTAAGTGATGTTGGAGCATCACCTTCAAATTCAAAACGAAAGCATGGAGGAAGGGACTGATATCTCAGCGAATGACAAAATTTCAAATCAGAAATTAACTCAGAATTAAACCGGGTTGTTGAGATATTTTGTAAACAACATTTAAATATGTAACTTGTTTGTAAAGTCTTACGAACTGTAAGGGATTGAATATATGGAGTGTTGACTCTTATCTGGAAATAATTGTTGGTTATTGTAATATGACAGAGTAGGTAACTACTATGAGTTGATGGGATAGGTTGTAGATAGGACGAGAGAGCTCGTGGAGCCGATCCTTAGATATTTTATTGTTGCATTGTAATAGAGGAGAATGTATGAGTATTGTAGGAGAGATCCGAAAGACCAGTAGAACAGAGTAGAGTAGAAGAAACATTATGTAATTTTTTTTCATGAAGGAATAGAACAGATAGAATTGTCCCAAATCCTTGGATTGTGTTCATTTGATGTATGAATGAATGGATGTTATATTTTATGTAAGTATTCTTTAGTTTATTTCGTTCATGTATGATTGTTCGAGAGATTGATTGTATGAGTTCGTGACGAAACTGGATGAGTTTCAATTGTTTCTCTTCTGACACTCATATGCAAGCTGTGCATCTCTAATGCAAGGAGTGTGTTGACTGACTCTCAAATTGACTCAGAGTAGTTTAGAGAGGACAAAGGAAACTTAGACCAGGTGCAAGGTGTACACAGCGTCGTGAAATAACCAAGCGTCGAAGAACCCGAACCAGAGTAACACCAGGTGGGCGAGAAGAATTTATTTTCAAGAAATCCTTCGATCTGAGTTATCAAAATCCCAAGGATGAAATGTGTGAATGGGAGTCAAATTCCTTAAGGATAAATCTCAGAAGAGATAGCACTTTTCATAAAGTGTTGATGAGATCCAAGAGTCAGACTCGTAGAAGGAGAAAAGGTTCAAAAACATTGAAGACTGATAAATCTTATAAATAGGAAAAAGATAAGGAGCTCGGGAGAGAGGAGAAACAGTGGTCATTGGATCATAGTGCAGAGGACTGACAACCGTCTGATTGGGGCAAGGTGCACAATCCTTAATGCTTCCTACATACAGGTGAGAGAGCCTACTAAGGTTTGAGATGTGAGATTCCCGAAGTTCGGGGAGCCGGAAACCCGAAGTGAATCCCAGTTGTTCGATTAGTCAAGGTAGGTATGAGTCATCAGATCATCCAAAGTGAACCCCAATCGTCCGATTGATAAAGTGAATCTCAACTGTCAGATATCGTAAGCCAAGGAGGAGTCAAGTTTGAAACTTGATATTCCCGAAGCATGGAGAGCCGAAGGGCCAGAGAAAAATCTGGACCGTTAGACCTAGAAGGGTACGTGTCGGTAAATCATAAGATCCAAAGGGAGGCGAAGGTTGAAGTGTTGAAACACCCAAATCTCGAAGATCCGAAGAGTTGAGAGTCATCGATCTATAGGTGGACACTTGTCAACAGATCGCGAGCTCCGGGTAAAGTTGAAGTGATTTTTCATTTTGAGATATGAGATTTCCGAAGTGCGAAGACCCGAAGTAAAATATGGGCTATGAAATCTAAGGGAGACGTGGCATGAATTCGTGAACTCTAGGTAAAGTCCCAAAGTGGTTCATAGTCATTGGATTCGGAAGAGACATGGCACACATTTGTGAGCTCTGGGTAAAGTCAGAAATTCAGGCATCGGGAGGAGGGAGGAAGCCATTATCCAACTTCGCGAAATGCGAAGTCTTGATATGCGAAAGGGAGATCAAGACCATCGGATCATGGGAATTATGGACCGTTGTGATGCAGGAGCATATCTCCACGTCAGCCAGCCAACCAACTAACCAGCCACATCAGCGCGTGCATTCAAGGCTGAAGAGAGGCGCAGCCCTCGTTTTCAATTTTGAAATTGAATGTAATTAAATGTTTTAGGTTGTTGAGTTGTGAGGCCATTCTTTTCATAGGCGTAGAAGTAGGTAGGCCTTAAATGATGAAGGCTGAGATCTAGATCCATATTGTGGACTAGACAGCCCATTCAATGTAATTGAATAGGGTAGGTGAGATTGGAGGGAAGAGCTCGAAGAGCCCCCTCATGTAAAAGATCAATTTGGATCTCATTTTGGGTAATAGTGGGAGTATGCACAAGAGAGAGTGAGTGTGCAAGAGAAGGAGCCGAGACCTTGTTACAGGTCGTGCTCAGGAACACCTTGTAAAGACAGGCATTTTCCATTTAATACAAACAACAGTTTTTCCTGCATATTTCTTGTGTTGTGTGAATGTCTGTGTGTGTTTTATTTATGCTGTAGGTTTGCATTTGCAGGGAGTTGTTTGATTTTCAGGCTTGAGAGGTTCTTTGTGTTTTCATGCCAAGAGGGCATGACAAAGTACTGCGGTCTCTGAATACCAGTCCATAGATGCACTTTTGAACTCTGGCGATTCAGACAAAGACGTGCCAGGCAGGCACAAAAGCTAAAATCATTGATTCAGGGAAGACCTGTGAGGTTGTTGAATACCTCACAAGGCAAGGCTGTGTAGGCGAGACACAGTTGCAGACATAATCTCTATTGAGTTCTGTAAAGCTCTGCCAAGTGGGCATTGAGTAGGTTCAAGGAGAGCACAGGGGAAGAACTTTGTTGTGAGTTCAAAAGAAGACAGAAGCTCTAAGGAGTTCTGTAAAACTCTGCCAGGAGGGCATTGAGTCAGTGTGAAAATAGGCTCAGGGAGATAACTCTTTGAGTTTAGAGATTGAAGAAGAATCCACTGAAGGATCTTCACAGGGTTGTTGAACACCCTAAAGGACTCAGCAATAGGTTGCTTGAGAAGACAAAGTGCCAGGAGGGCATCAGATTCTCCATCTGTAGGAGAAAGGAAGAAGGATTTATTTCCTTAGAAATTTGAGTAATAGGAAAGCTTTGAAGAGACAACACTTTGGGTGCAAAGAATTTGCAGGAGCGCAGAAGTCATAGAATCCTTTAAGGATTTGGGAGCAAATATCTGGAGGGATAGTGTTCTTATACGCGCAGGTGAGGACTCAAGTCGAAGAGCTCGCAGGGAAAGAAGACAAAGTTCGAAGCCTTGGAACCTTTAAAAATTCTTCCAAGTCCAGGAAGACAAGCACAAAAGATCAGGAGGAGAAACAGTTGTCGTCTGATGCTCTGAAGAGATCTGTACCATTGAAGGTTTCCACGTCTAGGAGGCAGTGCAGGAGAAGTGCACAGGGGAGATGATCTGAACCGTCATATCTTGAGCAAAGAACCTGATAGCCATTGGATCTGTCAAGAGTTGCATGAGGTTTAAACCCTCACGCATAGAGAAACAAAAGTGAAAGTCTCGAAGGGGTGGATATCAGGATTTCGGCATTCGGGAGTTCAGGAGTCCAGAGGATGAGAGTCTGAACCCTCGACATAAAAAATCATGAAAAGAGTGAATTAGATCTGAGTCGTCCGTCTGTGGGAGGACACGTGTCGCGGAATCATCTGTTTCAGAGATTCGGGCACTGGGACACTCAGAGGTGAGCACCTAGACTTTGCGGGTGGTGAAGTCGTGAGAATATCAGGACCGTCCGTCTGAGGAGGAAAGGTGGCAGAGATCAAGGGATCTCGCGAACTCAGAGGTTCACAAGGTGAGAGCCCAAAGTTGGGTGCTCCAAGTCACGAAGTTGTGAAATCGCGAGGAGCAAGGACAATCGTTGGATCCAGGTCAGGGGAGGACCGTTGGATCAAAGCCTCATCGTGTGTATCACACATTCGTAGGTTCGAAGGTTGAGAGGACCTCATATTGACTGCAGAAGTCGCAAAGTTCTGAGAGCCAAGGCACGAGTGTGAACACGTGGCAGAACCACAAGGTGGGGCCTGCGTGGTTGACAAGTGGATACGCGTCACCTGGAGAAAGGAGTCAACACTCCGTTGACTTCTCGTGTCTCAGAGATTTGTGGGATAAGAGTGTGAAGGCTCGACGCTTCAACATATGAGGTTGCGAATAGATAAAAGCATCAAGGGAGGAGTCAACCCGGCGTTGACTTATCGCGTCTCGGGAGATCGCGACAGGAGGGCACGAGAGTTCAACCCATGAACTCACGAAGGTGCGAGTTGCGAGAGGCATTGATATTCAAGCCCTAGACTATGGTTACATGTGGGGAGGGCACTAATAAGGAAAGGAGCCATACCCGTATCGGCATTTCCGATATCGCAAGATTGAAAAGGAAGAGTTGGGAGTTTTGACTCACAAACTCACGAGATCGCGAGTTGTGACAAAGGACTTTGGGTTAGGCCCTTGGTCATAGCGTTGTGGTTTCTTGGGGAGATAGGAGATCACACATAGTGTTGTTCACAGAGGGGAGTTCCTGAAGGACCTATGGATCGATAAACGAAGATTCCAACAAGGAATCGAAAGAGCCATTTCAGCTCAAGAGGAAATCGAATGATCCTGTAGCGGACCTTGACCCGAGGGCCGATAGAGGGTTGGGGGTCTGCATCACGTTGATATGATGTGAACGAAACTCAGGGTTCGGAGTTTCGATCTTCGGAAGGACAAGCGAGAATAATTTGCGAGAAACAAAGTCACGAAGCGAAAATCACGAAACACTCGGAAGGCTTGACCCCAGGTCATAGCAAGGGGTCATATGGATGGAGCTTAAGGGAGGAGATAGAATGTGCTAGTCCCCTATCAAGATTTCAGAGGTAGGGAGAGTCGGGGTGACTCACACGCAAAGACCCGACTCATGAAATCGTGAAGCACCTTTGAATTAGGCTTGTGGTCATGGTTAGTGATCATGTGGGGGAGGCTTATGCCCTGTGTTTGTTCACGTGCGTGTAGTTTCCATAAAAGGACCTATGGATATTTTTTTTGAAGGTTCCAGCGGGGACCCGAAAGAGCTAATACAACTCAAAAATAGGAATGATATAGTGACCAGGAGGTTGGTAGACCCTACTGAGGTAGGGGGGTTGCAATTAGGTGGTATCAGAGTTGATATTAAGTTTGTTTGCAGACAGCAAATGAAAGGAGAAAGGAGGTAAATTGATATCATTTGTCATATCAATAATTTTATTTATGTTCGTAGGTGACGTAGTGGAATCATGCCATAAAGAAGGCATGGATCGAATGCAGAAATGGAAGAAGAAATGAGGTGACTCTGAATGAGACTGGACACCATGGAAAAAACACAGAGAAGAGCACCAAACATTGGATATATCAGTGAAGCTGAGAGAGAAGAAGAATAAGTAGAAGAAAATGTAGCAGAGGATGTTGCACAAGATCGCTTGATAAAAGTTGTTTCAAAGATAAGATCTAGAGCAAGAATAGAGGTACCAATGTATGAAGGCAATTTAGAATTTGAAGAATTTTTAGATTGGGTACATGCTATGGACAAATACTTCGATTATGAATATTTCTAAGAAGAAAATATGGTGAAGCATGCAGTGAAAATACTGAAAGGTCATGCAACACTATGGTGGGATGAACTGCAAGCCGAACACAGGAGAAATGGTAAGCAAAAAATTAAAATTTGGGATAGGATGGTAGCCAAGTTGAAAGACAAATTTATCCCAAAGGATTACCAAATCAATCTGTTCAAAAGATTGAAAAACCTTAAACAGAGAATCTTATCAGTGAAGGAGTACACTGAAGAATTTTATAGACTGAACATCAGAACTGGACAGAAAGAGAATGAAGATGAAAAGGCAGCCAGGCATATCAATGGGCTGAGATATGAAATAAAAGAGGAGATCAGCATGATTTATGTTAGTACAGTCAAGGATTCTTATCAAGCAACCTTGAAAACTGAAGATAAATTGGCTAGGAAACAAAGCTAGTGAAGCAGAGGAGGAAATTCAAGCAGAGGTAAGGGAACCAACAGAGAGAAGTTCCAGAATTCGAAGCATGAAGATGACAAACAACATAGTCACCATGAGAAAGGTGAAAGTTATAAATAAGGATAGCATGGATGATCCATATGGACATCGGTGGCCACCCACCTTTTCCAACTGGCTCAAAACAGTTTTCTGGCAATTTTGGCAATTTACTATTTTTAGTAGTTTTCACTTATGGGGCCATTTTGAGGGCCTAAATGAAGGTTTTTTGGGATTGCCCCAACTCAATAATAGCCAAAGGAATCATTGAGGCCCCAAAATGAATCTCCTCGATGATAAATTTCCAACGGGCTATCATACGCCTAAAATGGAGATTGTATGCAAAAGTTACAACCCCAAGAAGTTAATGTACTAACTTACCCAAACAGGGCCCACATGACTTTTGGCACTTCATCTACTAGGGTTAGGTTTTTGGATGTCTAGGGTTTTGGGAATTCCTGTTTATTTTAAAATTCCTTCAGAGCCTCATTGTAATCATCTTCTTGTGAATGAGCACAAACGTCACATCTCTTCTTAGAGATAAGATGCCACCATTCTAGCAAGCTTGTTTTCGCTGCATTTTACAGTTTCATCTTATTTCATTATTGAATAGAAAACCAGTTTTACTATATCTCTGTTATTTGGTGTTAAAAATATGTTAATAATATGTATTCATTTCATTATTCTCATAAAATCTGGATCAGTGGTATCAGAGCGGTCTATTCCTTATCGTCTTAATGCATGTCCCCAACAAGGTCAGAGTACAAAGAGTTAGGTCTTGAGTTTGTTTCTCTTGAGGAAAAAAACTCTCGCACGCCCCTCTCATGGAAGGAGAAAATAAAGATGACGGGATAGGAGATCCTTTCAAACTGTTGATTGAGGAAGCTCTCACGCAACAGAGGAACGAGATGATGGATAGTTTCACGCAAATCCTTCGGAGGCTACCAACAGGTGATGCATCTTCTTCGAGCGGAGGCACCACCCCGTTAAAGGTACAAATAAAATTTGATATTCCTATATTTGAAGGTCAGATAGACACAAATGTTGTAGACAAGTGGTTGAATCTGCTAGAAGGGTATTTTTATGTCCATAACTTCTCAAATAAAGAAAAGATTACTTTTGTGCTCCTCAAAGTCATCCCCCGTGTCAAAGATTGGTGGGAAATGCTCTGTGAGCAAAAGGAAACAGAGGAAACCTCATTATTTACAGTCACATCCACATGGGATACCTTCAAGGATGTTATTAAGGAACAATACTACCCTGTCAGAAGTTATGACGACTTATATACCAAATGGACCACACTGCGGAAAGAAAGAGACCAAGCAGTGCCATATTTCACAAATATCTTCCATACCTTGCGCACCAATCTGGGTATCAAAGATTCAGAGTGACATATGATGCTCTACATAGATACATCTATACTGAAATGGAATTTCTAGACATCTCATCCTTGGGCACGACCTACCGATATGTCGTTAAAATCGAGCAGAAGCTCAAACAAAAGACGCGACAATTTGGGCCTGGGAACCCCTCACAACAAAATCCAGGAAAGGGTGGCCCCAACCCACAAAACAAAGGATAGAGAAAATGTGGAAAGTATCAGGACAACCAGTCCAAGACGCAAGCAAAGAAGGACACTGGAAAGACAAAGAAAGATACCGGGAAGTGGTGTGACTTCCATAAGAATCCTTGGCATAAGACTGTTGATTTTTTATCAAAGCAGTCATTGGTGGCCGAAGTGAAAGCCTCTTAATCATATGAGGATTCTGAATCTGAGCTAGAACCAGAAAGGGGAAGACGAATCATTAACACGGAACTTAGTGCCACCATTTCTACCACCATGCTCCAGCCTGGTGAACAAGACGAGCCAAAAGAAGGAGAGTGCCTCTTCCATTCACAAATGTGGGTAAAAAGGCACCCCATTGCACTTCATCGTTGATAGTGGTAGCCATAAGAACCTCAACTCTGTAGAGGTCTTCAAGTGGTTGGCCCTGCCCACAATGCCTCACCCACAAACCTACACCATTGGATGGCTCCGCCAAGAAGCGATCTCCGCATCAACCAACAATGTCGATTGTCATACGACATCAAGCCCTTCAAAGATGAGGTATTGTGTGATGTTTATCCTCTCGAAGTTTTTGATGTTCTTTTGGGCCAACATAAGAAAGATGGAACCTGGTGACTCTTCATTGATTATCGGGCTCTGAATAAAATCACAGTCAAAAACCGACACTCGATTCCCCAAATCAACGACCTCCTTGATCAATTCACATGGCATAAATACTTCAGTAAGATTGATCTGAACTTTGGCTACCATGAGGTCCCAATAGAATAGATGGATGTATGGAATACTACCTTCAAGTCAAAGGAAGGCCTTTTTGAATGGTTGGTCATGCCCTTTGGTTTGAAAAATTCTCCGGCCACTTTCATGAGGATGATGGACGATATCCCGTGACCATTCACCAATAATTTTGTAGTGTGTATCTAGATGACATTCTCATTTACAGCAAGACTTGGGCCAAACACTTGCAACATATTCAGTAGGTTTTGCACACCCTGCGGAAGCACAAGCTATACGCCAACTTGGAAAAATGCTCCTTCGGCATGGACAGGGTCCATTACCTGGGCTACATCATTGATCAGCATGGTGTACATGTGGATCCATCCAAGATCCAATTCATCGGTGACTGGCCAGCCCCAACCACACTCACTAAGCTTTGCAGCTTCTTGGGCCTTGCCAATTTCTGCCGCAGGTTTGTGTTGGGATTCTCCCATATTGCATGGGCCCTCAACCAAATCACCATGGGTGGTGGTAATGAAACATTTGCGTGGGGATGGTCCCAACAACAAGCATTTGATGATTTGAATCAACGCTTTTTCTCATCCCCAATACTTTCACTACCATACCTCCAACATCCCTTTGAGATCAAGACAGATGCTTTAGACTATGTTGTGGGCATCGTTCTCACTCAGCACGACCACCCCATGGCCTATCATAGTGAGACACTATCTGATGTTGTCTGTGAGTACCCTACTTACGACAAAGAAATGTACTCCATTGTGAAAGCCTGCCACTAGTAGAGACATTACATTCTTGGGAAGGAGACAATCATCCACACTGATCGCAAGCCACTGCAGTTTATGCAGACACAAGGAAAATTGCAAAATGAATGCCATCAAAAGTGGTCCACATACTTGCAACAATTCCACCTCAACATCAAGTATAAAACATGAAGCACTAATCACATCGTTGATTGCCTCAGCATACCACCAGTCGCAGCACTCACCACGGTCCTAGACTCTTGCGGCTATGAGACCTATGGATGGCCCCAACTATATGAGACAGACACGGACTTCGCCACCACCTACCAAATGTTGGGTGCAAACATAGTTGTCGATAATTTCTATCTTCAGGATGGGTTGTTGTGTCATCTGGGCCATATCTGTGTTCCATCAAGCAAGCAAGAAAAGCTGGTCTAGGAAGACCTCTACAGTCAGGTGGCAGGACACTTCAGCGTTGAAAAGACAGTGGCGATGCTACAGAAACATTTCTACCGACCGAAACTTCGACAAGAGGTCAGTAAGTTCATCAGGTCCTGCACTGCTTGCACTATTTCCAAACCAACCACTAAGAAACAGGGCCTGTACAACCCTCTTCCTACTCTTGAAAGGCCATGGGAATCCATCACGATGGACTACATGTCGGGCCTCCCATCCACCAAGCAAAGAAATGACTGTGTTTTTGTGGTTGTTGACCGATTTTCTAAGATGGCGATTCTAGTTGCCTGCAAGAAGAGCATCACAGCATAGGCCACTGCCAAGATCTTCTTTGAACAGGTCTGGGTACATTTTTGACTCCCACAAACCATTGTATCAGATAGGGATAGTCAATTTCTCAGCGCATTTTGGTCGAGCCTCTGGTCACTACTGAACACCAAGCTAACCAAATCCACAGCCTTCCACCCCCAGATAGATGGCCAAACCGAGGTTGTAAATTGAATGGTTGTGCATATCCTTCGCATGTATAATTCAAAGCACCCTCAGACATGGGATGAGATCCTTCCCTATGTCCAACATAGCTACAACTGAGCCCTGCATAGCTCAACCATCCAAAACCCCTTTCAGGTGGGGTTTGGATTCCAACCATTGGGTCCCATAGATGTTTCACTTCCCCTTGCGGTCACCTCGAACGACTCATATCCTGTTCCAACTGAAGCTGGAAAATCCACCCGGTTCATTGAGCAGATCCATCACATCCGCCAATAGTTTCAATACATCCTACATAAGTCTAATGACAAGTACAAACAGTGCCATGATCAACATGGGGTGCCACATAAGTTTCAAGTGGGAGACAAAGTTTGGTTGCACTTGCAGAAAGAACGCCTTACATGACCCCATCGGAATCTTCACCCACTCTGTTATGGGTCGTACACCATCACCAAGGTCATGGGGGATAATTCTTTTGAGCTCAACATTCCTCCTTTCTTTGGCCTGCACCCAATGTTCAATGTGGATCTCATTCGCCCTTATTTCCCACCATTATTGGACACCTCAGACATAGAAGAATAACTGACAGCAACAGATCTCAACCCCAACTACATCCAACAGGAATCCAACGATCATATTGTGAACACACAGATCAAGGGAACTCGATAGCAAAGGATCCATCTTTATCGAGTCGTCAAAGTAGGGCAGCTCCTGCACCAAGGCAAGTGGCTCATCTGGGGCCAAATTCAATAGAAATTTCCTCATATGAGGGGGGAACTCAATGCAATGGATAACATTTCTTCCTAAGTATGGAGGATTGATCCATATGGATATCGGTTGCCACCCACCTTTTCCAACTGGCTCAAAACAATTTTCTGGCAATTTTGGCAATTTACTATTTTTAGTAGTTTTCACTTCCAGGGCCATTTTAAGGGCCTAAATGAAGGTTTTCCAGGATTTCCCCAACTTAATGATATTTAAAGGAATCATTTATTCCCTAAAATTAATCTCCTCTACGATACCTTTCCAACGAGCTATCATACGCCTAAAACGGAGATCGTATGCAGAAGTTACGACCCCGGGAAGTTAATGTACTAACTTACCCAAACGGACCCCACATGACTTTTGGCGCTTCATCTCCTAGGGTTAGGTTTTTGTATGTCTAGGGTTTTGGGAATTCCTTTTTATTTTAAAAGGCCTTCAAATCCTCATTGTAATCATCTTCTTGCGAATGAGCACAACCGTCACATCTCTTCTCAGAGATAAGCCGCCACCATTCCAGCAAGCTTGTTTTCGTTGCATTTTACAATTTTAGCTTATTTCATTATTGAATAGAAAACTAGTTTTAATGTATCTCTGTTATTTGGTGTTAAGAATCTATTAATAATTTGTATTCATTTCGTTATGCTCATAAAATTCATATCAATGGAGGAAGAAGATATTTTCCTAGAGGAAGAGGAAGAGGAAGAGCCAGAGGAGGCATAGTTAAATGTTATTCATGTGGAAAGTAAGGGCACAAGTCTTGGGAATGTTCCAAGAGAAATAACGAAGGAGGAGGTGAAGCACACGTTGCTGAAGAACAGAAGCATGTGGAAGAAGAAGCAGTAGAAGGAGGGAAGAACCTCATGATGAGGAATATTCTTCTTAAACCAGAGAAAGATGTAGAGGAACCAGTTCAGCGAACAAGTCTATTCATAACTACTTGCAAGACGAAAGACAGAGTTTGCAAGGTGATCATAGATAGTGGCATAACTAAAAATCTAGTATCGACAGAGATGGTGGAGAAGTTGGAGTTGAAGACAACTGCACATCCAATGCCATACAAGGTATCATGGTTGCAAAAAGGACATCAAGTAATGGTAAGTCAACAATGCCAAGTTGAATTTAAAATAGGAGGTTATAGGAATGAAATATTATGTGATGTAATTCCTATGGATGTCTATAATATTTTATTGGGGAGACCGTGGCAGTTTGATAGAATTTTTTTTCATAATACTTATACTCTAAAAAATGATGGTAGGACACATATGTTGTTGCCAATACATGACAAAGAGAAAAAGAGGGAAGCTAGTTCAAGTATACTTCTCATGAGTGGGAAGGAGCTCTTGAATGAAGTCAAGAAAGAGAAAGAAATACATTTTTTTGTGGTGAGGAAGCCTAGGGTTATCCTTACAAATACTTATGTTGAAGATTTTCTTGAATAAATCTGGGAACTGTTAGAAAACTTTGGTGACATAGTAGTGGATGAGTTACCACACTCATTGCCACCCATTAGGAGTATAAGCCATCATATTGACCTTATTCCAAGAGCTAGTTTAGCAAACAAAGCAGCTTATAGGTTGACACCTAGAGAGAATGAGGAAGTCAAAAGTCAAGTCCATGAGTTGTTGGATAAAGGTTTAGTACCAACTGTGTTAAGTCCATGCACAGTACCAACTATGTTAAGTTCAAAGAAGGATGGAGGATGGAGAATGTGTATATATTCCCAAGCCATCAACAAGATAACCATTAAGTACAGATTTACTTTACCGAGGATGGATGATTTGAGTGGAGAAAGATATTTTTCCAATATACACTTGAAGAGTGGATATCATCAAATAAGAATGAGAGACGAAGATGAATGGAAAACAACATTCAAGACAAATGAAGGATTGTTTGAATGGTTGGTCATGCCATTTGGGTTGACAAATGCACCCAACACATTTATGAGATTGATGAATGAAGTATTGAAGGAATTCATAGGAAAATTTGTCATAGTATATCTGGATGACATACTAATCTTCAGTAAGACAAAGGGAGAACACTTAAGACATATGACATCAGTGATGGAAAAGTTGCAGTGGAAAAAATTGTTGATAAATCTAAAGAAAATTTCTTTTATGAAGACAGAACTCATATACTTGGGTTTTGTGATCTCTTCAAATGAATTGAATATGGATCCAAAAAATGTGAGAGAAATCAAATAATGGCCATCACCAAGAAGCATATTTGAGGTAAGAAGTTTTCATGGGTTAGAAAGCTTTGATAGAAAGTTTATCAGAAATTTTAGTGGTATATGTGCACCCATGCTGGATACTGTGAAGAAGAAACACAAGTCCTTCAGTTGGACAAAGGAAGCTGAAAAAAGTTTCAAGGTGTTGAAGGAGAATATCATAGAACAACCAATTATGGTCTTAGCAGATTTTGGAAAAACATTTCAAGTGAGATGTGATGCAAGTGGATTAGCTATTGGAGTAGTCTTGAGTCAGGATAATAGGTCAGTTGCTTATTTCAGTGAGAAACTGAATGACACCAAGCAAAAGTATTCCACATATGACAAAGAATTTTATGCAATGATTCATGCTTCGAAGAAGTGGAGGCACTATATAATCCCCAAAGAATTTGTCTTGTATAGTGATAACCAAGCTTTGGAGTTTATTACTATGCAAGAAAAGTTGAATCAAAGACATGCAAAATGGGTAGAATTTATGCATAATTTAACTTTTGTTATTAAAAATATTGTTGGAACTGCTAACAAAGTTGCAGATGCTTTGAGTAGGAGGAGTTTGATTGTACAGGAATTCCAAGTGGAGACCTTACGGTTTGAACACCTCAAGGAAATGTATAAGGAATATGCAGATTTTAAGGAATCTTATGAGGCATGAAAGAATCCTTTGTTGGGAGACAGAAGCCCATGGACTGAATATTTGATCTAGGATGGATTACTATTTAAGGGAAGCCAATTGTGCATACCGAAATGCTCAATGAGAGATAACCTGCTGAAAGAGAAACACAGTGGAGGTTTAGCTGGAGGTTTAGCTGGACATTTTGGTCATGATAAGACATTTGCATAGATGAGTAATTCATATTATTGGTTGAGAATGAGAGCAGAGGTGAAAAGGTTTGTGAACAAATGTAGAATTTGTCAATATGCAAAAGGAAGACAATAGAACATTGGTTTGTATCAACCATTACCAATTCCAAAAAGGTCATGGGATGCAATTAATATGGATTTTGTTTTGGGATTGCCTAGAACTCAAAAAGGGATCGATTCCATATTTGTTGTGGTGGAAAGATTTTCAAAAATGGCACATTTCATACCATGCCAGAAGACAAACGATGCTACACACATAGAAAATTTGTTTTTCATAGAAGTAGTGAGACTACATGGATTGTCAAGGAGCATAGTTCAGATAGGGACACCAAATTTGTAGGACACTTTTGGAGGAGTCTATGGAAGAGGTTGGGGACAAAGTTGTCCTTTAGTTCAACATATCACCCTCAAACAGATGGATAGACTGAAGTAGTAAACATGAGTCTGGGAAAATTGTTGAGAAGTTTAGTCACTGAGCAAGTTCGCCAATGGGATCAGATTCTAGAAAAAGAAGAATTTGCATTCAACAATTCAGTGAACAGGAGCACAAGGAAAATTCCATTTGAAATTGTGTATGGTATACAACCAAGAGGGATTATAGATTTGAGATATATGAATCAAGATGAGTTCAGAAGTGTTGGAGAAGAGGATTTTGCAATAGAAATGTAGAAAATCCATGACAGAGTCAGAGAGCAGCTACAGAACAACAACCAGAAATATAAGAGCAGAGTTGATCAAAAGAGGAGAGAAGTTCAATTCGAAGTCGAAGATGAAGTTTTAGCTCATTTGAGAAAAGAAATATTTCCAAGAGAAATGTATAACAAATTGAAGATGAAGAAGATAGGACCATGCAGGATTCTCAAAAAATTCACAGCCAATGCTTATGAATTTGAGTTGCGAGACAATGTTGGGATATCACCAATATTAAATGTTGCAGACCTGTATCCTTACAAGAGAGATGAGGCAGGAGAATTAGATGATTGGAAATAAGTTCAGTGGTAAGAACAATTGCCCACAACAGAAAAACCTCATATGGAGAAAATCATTGAACGGAGATATGGAAACAATATCAGGAGGAAGATGTATCCTGAATACTTAGTGAAGTGGAAATATCATCCAATGGAAGATGCAAGTTGGGTTACAGAACCTGATACTTTGAAGCATAGAAAAATAGTACGGGAGCTCATGGACAGGAGTTCATGAAAAATTTAACCAGAGGAGTATGATGCATGAGCATCACCTTCAAAGTCAAAATGCAAGCATGGAGGCAAAGATGTGACGTCTCAGCGAATGATAGAATTTTGAATCAGAAATTAACTTAGAATTAAACCGGGTTGTTGAGATATTTTGTAAACATCATTTAAATATGTAACTTGTTTGTAAATTCTTACGGTCTGTAAGGGATTGCAGATATGGAGTGTTGACTCTTATCTGACAATAACTGTAAGTTATTGTAATACGACAAAGTAGGTAACCGCTATGAGTTGATAGGATAGGTTGCAGACAAGACGAGAGATCTCATGGAGCCGGTCCTTAGATAGTTTATCGTTGCATTGTAATAGAGGAGAATGTATGAGTATTGTAGGAGAGATTTGAGAGACCAATAGAATAGAGTAGAGTAGAAGAAACATTATGTAATTTGTTTTCATGAAGGAATAGAACAGACAGAATTGTCCCAAATCCTTGGATTGTGTTCATTTGATGTATGAATGAATGGATGTTATATTCTGTGTATGTATTCTGTAGTTTATTTTTTTCATGTATGATTGTTCGAGAGATTGATTGTATGAGTTCGTGATGAAACTGGATGACTTTCAATTGTTTCTCTTCTAACACTCATATGCAAGGTGTGCATCTCAAACGCGAGTATGTTGACTGAGTCTCAAATTGACTCAGAGTAGTTCAGATAGGACAAAGGAAACTTATACCAGGTGTAAGGTGTGCACAACGTCATTAAACGACCAAGCGTCGAAGAACCTGAACCAGAGTAACGCCAGGTGGGCGAGAAGAATTTATTTTCAAGAAATCCTTTGATCTGAGTTATTGAAATCCTGAGGATGAAAGGTGTGCGTGGGAGTCGAATTCCTTAAGGATAAATCTCATAAGAGATATCACTTTTCATAAAGTGTTGACAAGATCCAAGAGTCGGACTCGTAGAAGGAGAAAAGGTTCGAAACCTTTGAAGATTGATAAATCTTCTAAATTGGAAGAAGACTAGGAACTCATGAGAGAGGAGCAACAGTGGCCATTGGATCACAGTGGAGAGGACCAACAGCCGTCTGATCAGGGAAATGTACACGAGCCTTAGCTCTTCCCACATATAGGTGAGAGAGCCTACCAAGGTTTGAGATCTGAAATTCCCGAAGTCTGGGGAGCCGAAAACCCAAAGTGAATCCTAGTCATTCGATCAGTCGGGGAAGGTCTGAGTCGTCAGATCATTCGAAGTGAACCCCAGTCGTTCGATCGATAAAGTGAATATGAACCGTCAAGTACCATAAGTCAAGGAGGAATCAATTTTGAAACTTGAGATTCCCAAAGCACGAAGAGTAAAAGGGCCGGAGAAAAATTTGGACTGTTAGAACCAGAAGGGTACATGTCGGTAGATCATGAGATCCAGAGGGAGGCAAAGTTTGAAGTGTTGAAACACCTAAATCCCGAAGAGCTGAAGAGCTGAGAGTCATCGATCTATAGGTGGACACTTGTCAACAGGTCGCAAGCTCTGGGTAAATTTGAAGTGAGTTTTGAATTTGAGATATGAGATTGCCGAAGTGCGAAGACCCAAAGTAAAATTTGGGTCATGAGATCTAAGGGAGGCGTGCCATGAATCCATGAACTTCAGGTAAATTCTTGAAGTGGTTCATAGCCATTGGATTCAGAGGATACATGGCGCACATATGTGATCTCCAGATAAAGTTGCAAGTTTGGGCATCGAGAGAAGGGAGGAAGCCATTATCCAACTTCGCAAAACGTGAAGTCCTAATACGCGAAAGGGAGATCAAGACCACCGGATCATGGGAATTGTGGACCATTGATATAATGTGAACGAAACTCAGGGTTCAAAGTTTTGGTTTCGGAAGGACAAGCAAGTAGACTTTGTGAGACGTGAAGGTCGCGAAGTGCGAAATCATGAAACACTTGGAAGGCTTGGCCCCAGGTCAAAGCGAGGGGTCGTATGGATGGAGAATAAGGGAGGAGCTAGCATGAGCTAGGCCCCTATTGGGATTTCATAGGTCGGGAGAATCGAGGTGACTCGCACGCAAAGACCTGACTCACAAAATCACGAAGCGCCTTTTGAATTAGGCTTCTAGTCACGGGTAGTGATCGCGTGGGGGAGGCTTACATCCTATTCTTGTTCGCATGGGCGTAATTTCCAAAAAAGGACCTATGGATATTGTGTTTGAAGGTTCCATATGGGACCCGAAAGAGATAATCCAACTTGAAAATAGGAATGATCCAGTGACCAGGAGGTTGGAAGACCCTGCTGACGTAGGGGGGGTGGATCACTAAGACAAACATTCGAAATAATTCTATCATTAATCCACCTTCAAGCAATGCATAAGAAAAATATTTTATTCAAAAAGACTGTATATGATCACAAATTTTGGATATGCTAACATATAAAACATTGGGAATAGAGAAGCTGGCAATAAGACCTCTAATCTGTTATCCAATCAGATCATTACATATATGGTACTTTTTATTATATAAAAATCAATGTTTTTAGTTCCCTAGATCCAACAATAGATATTATGCAAATATTTGTGGTCAAAGGACAAACTAATATGAAGTCAACGAATTATCAATCGCTATAGTCCCTCTATGCCTATGGAAGGGACTAATAAGACCTATATTAAACTATGCATACAATTCATAGAATTTCAAATTTGACCTTGTTATTAGATCTCAAACCAATATTTAGTAGAGAAATTTATAACTTGAAGTTAAGATAAAGGATTTATTGTGTAGATGGAATACTCGATCTTCTACTCCTCACAAGATGATCCAAATTTATGAGTAGAACGAAATGAAAACATAGATATATAATATTAACATAGAAACAAAGTGAATAATAACAAAGATACAATAAAACTTGACTTCTATTAAATAAGAAAGATGTTGAACTTGTAAAATGCAAATTGAAACAAGTTTGCTAGAATGGTGGAAACTTATCTCTCAGAAGAGATGTGACGACTACGCTCATTCGCAAGAATATGAGTACAATGAGGCTCCAAAAGACTTTTTACATCAAACATGAGTACCAAAACCATAGACATCCAAAAATCTAAATATAGGAGATGAAGTGCCAAAAGTTATGTGGGCCATGTTGGGGTAAGTTGGTACATCAACTTCCCGGGGTCATAAATTTCTCATATGATCTACATTTTAGGCACATGATAGCCCATGGGAAAGGTATATCCAAGGAATTCAAATTATGTCATCACACTCTAACTTCCTTTATAGTGTGACTATAGAGGGCCTAAAAAACGTTGTTTAGGGCCTCAAATCGTCCCCGAAAAGCTAGAAAAAAACTGCCAAAATGAAAACTGAAACTGTCAGGGAGACATCTATATGTGAGTCAGTTGGAATAGATTGTTGGTTGTGGAGCCTGATTATCTTCCTGATTCAGAGGTCCTTTCTTTCAGTCGTGTTTATACCCCATGAAGTATTTACACCCCAGAAGTATGTACACTCTTCCACGCGGGGGAGTGCAGAGGGGGGGGTACCCCCTCTGCGGGGTCCGGGGGGGCTATCCCCCCGGCTGGGGGGTCTAGGGGCAAGAGGGCCCCCAACAGGGGTTCGGGGGTGAAGCCCCCAAAGAAAAAAATTCCTTGTAAAAGTATATTGTAATTTCATTGTAAATCTGGACCGTTCATTATAAGGTCGCAGATCTAACAGTAGAGATTATGTTAGGGTTTTTTTCCCTAGAAGGAAACCCTCTTTTATGAGGGAAATGTATTGTGGCTATGGATGATGGTGAATATTGTACTCTCAGAGAGGAGACTGTGAGAGAAAGAAGATGAAGTTACAACAAGTTTTGTTGTAGGTTGTATCCCTTCATTTGTTGGTTAATAATAAAGGAAGGACCTGGAAAATTCTCTGGTGTATGTAGCCCACACTGGGTGAACCACATAAATCTGTGTCTCTCTTGTATTGTGTGTCTTCTGTGTTTTCTTTCTGCATTTTTTTTATTTTATTGCTCCGCGGTCCTATTTTTCTAAAAACTGGTATCAGAGCGTAAGGTAACTCGCAGGAAAAGAGGGTTCCTAGTTCGAGTGGGAGCAATGTCGGAAGATGGAAAGTTTAGGGTCGAGAAATTTAATGGCCAAAACTACCAGTTATGGAAGATGCAGAT
>ML809920.1:60255-73269 GCA_009831015.1 Picea engelmannii
GAAACTGAAGTGAGATCCCCAAAAATTTATGAGAAATTCATGTCGAAATTTCCCTCAAAACTATTTAAGAGGTGATCAAGGGCATCAATCTACAGGTCACAGATATATATTCGACTTGGAAGGTAAAAAATTATGCTTTAATGGTGACTAGATAAGTTGGTAGAGTTTTATGGATCGATGAATGAGATCATGTTTGGTTTTGAGATCAACGACCCAGATTTATCCTAGACTGATAAAAAAAATTATAAGTTTTCAGGGTTTGGAAAAATGGAGAAAATCGATGGTCGAGATCCATTTTTAGAGATTGGAAAAATGAAGCAAACAGATGGTCGAGATCCATTTTCAGAGATTGGAAAATGGAGCAAAATGATAGTCTAGATCCATTTTTGGATTTTGGAAAAATAGAGCAAATTGACAATTGAGACACATTTTTAGAGTTTGAAAAAATGGAGAAAATTGATGGTCAAGATCCTTTTTCGGAGTTTGGAAAAATGGAGAAAATCGATGGTCGAGATCAATTTTCGAAGTTTGGAAAAGTGGTGTAGATCAATGGCCTAGATTCATCCTAGATTTTGGTGGGGTCGGAAAAATGGAGAATGTGTTTCAATCTACCAAGAGAAGTCGTCAATCGTCGATGGTTGGTTTGTCAAAATCGACTAAGTGTTTTGATTGACCAAGAGAAATAAACGATCGTCGATGGAAGGAAAGAGGAGGATGAATTTTCATGACATGTCATCATTCACATGTCATGCCATGTCATCATCCATGGATCATACCACCTTAACCAGGTTACCACGTTAGCATATATGTATCATTCCACATTAGCATCCATGTGTCATTCCATGTCATGCCATGCCAGTCAGGTTTCCATGTCAACCAAGACTATCATTGATCATTGATGAAAGGGTTCAAAAAATTATTGAAGTGTTTTTAATTTGCAAAGAGAAATCATTGATCGTTGGTGGAGCAATCGGGTTAAGGTGAAATTCATGAGAAAGTTTGGGTCACTAAGGAAAATCATCGATCACCAGCTGTGGATGGAATTTCGGATGTTGGGGATTGGACAGTCTAGATCGATTTTCAATTTGGGTGATAAATGGTTGAGATTCATCCACGAAATTGGAAACGTTTAGTGGATCGACGTCTGATATTACCTCGATTTTGAGATCGACAGGTCAGATTTTATGAACTATTATAACAATAAATCAGTCATTTTCTATAGAAATTTTCAGATTTTGAAGGTTGTCAACTTGCAAAGACATTTTGAGGGCCTAAACAACATTTTCAGGTAGTCAAAATCCCAAGAACTATTTGTACCTTTGGTACACATAATCTCTCTTTCTTAAATAGAAGATCTCAATGAGATATTTCTGAAGAGATATTCTAAGAACAAAATAGAGCTAGTATGAGGAAGTTACAACTGAAACAACACAAGGTATATTTTCAACACCATTTTTCTTCTAGAGGGAATAACTCCTTGATCCTAAGTTAGTTTGGGACACAGGAGAAATCTATGGAAATCCCTTGGATAGTAGAAGACAACCATGGAACTAGATTTGGAATTTGGGTACCTAAAATTGTACATGAGGGAAGAGAAGACACATGTAGCATTAAGGGGTAAAAATGAGAAACAATTTAAACTTCCATAGACCATAACTTTAACCTTGGAGCTCAAATTTGAGAAAATAAATAGTCATTGGTAATATATTGAGGAGGATAATCTATCTATCAACCCAAAATTTTGAATTGAGCACTACATTTTTTCAGAAATCAATAAAATAATTTTGCAGCAATAAAAATAGAGCAATGAGTGGAAATTGCAATGTGAAAAGGTTGTAACTTTTCACTCAGAAATTAGAATGAGGAATGGGTACAACCATTGGAGAGATTTTTTAGAGAGGAATGTGTCAAAAGAATAAAATTTTTACTTAGTGCATTATGTTCTTGGTATATTGAGATGAAGAATAACCTGTAATATAATTAATGAAATGTTTTATAGTATGCATGTTCTAACAATAATTATTACAGACACATTTCTTGCAAAATTAGAGGTATAGGAAAACAATTTTGGTTCTTATAGGAGTATTGTATTTATGGAATATTCTCAGGGATCTTACAACTATGAGGAGGAGGTCAAAGGTATACATGTCGACATGAGAAATTCTGAGACACCATCTAATGGAAGAAGAGGCAGGAAGGATCACGTAAGTATGAGAATCATGCAAAGAGAAGTGCAAAGCTATAGGGAAGATAATGAGAATATTATGAAATATTAGGAGGTGATACTACAAAGTCTGAATATGCTGCAAAGGTAAGCCAATAAGGATTTTAGAACAAAGTAAGCAACTAGTGATAGACACGTGACAACATAGAGATCCCATAGCAGAAGGGATGATCATGAGAATAACAGAAAATAAGTAATTATGATTAGGTTTCATCATTCACCAGAGAAATCCACTAGAATATCCCAAACAAGTTCAAGGCCAGGGAGCAGCCTAATTGTGACTCTTATCAGAAGGAAGAGGAGAAGACATGAGTCAAACATATTACAAGGTGAACTCAAGAAAATCAAGCCACCAAATTTTAATGGTGAGCATAAAAAGGGAGAAGAGGCCGATGAATGGATGTTGGAAATGAAGAAAGGAATCCATGTGGTGGGATCAACTTAAGCAAGACAACAACCCTAATGAGAAGGTCTCATGGAGGTATTTCAAAGGATATTTACAATATAAATATTTGTTAGATAATTACTATGAAAGGAAGATGAAATGTTTCTTTGAACTCAAGTTGAGAAGAATGACAATAGATGAATATGAAAATAGATTATTTGAGTCATTGAAGTATGTGGGATTCGTAAAGGAAGAGAAGGCAAAAATACAAATATTTCTAAGTGAGTTTCCCTCCTTCTACAATGAGAAGATACACTATGATAACCTCAACACTTTGGAGGAGGCCATAAGGAGAGAAAATCACCTTTATGAGAAAAGAAGAGGAAGGCCAGTCTTCCAAAAATATTGGAATGACAAGATGAAGTGTAAAAAAGACAAATTGCATAAATGATTTAAGCCACCCTTTTTCATAAATAAATCCCAAGAAAAAAAGCAAGGAAAGTCAACCCAAAATGAGCCCATGATGGCAGGTTCATTTGGGAAAAGGCCAAGGAAACAACCTGAACAATGTTGGGGATGTGAGGGAAATTACTTATATAGGGATTTCCCTCACAAAGGAGAAAGAATGAATATTGTACAAAACATTCAGGACGATGAAATAGTTGAATACATGGGAGTAAACACACCAAGGATTTATGTAGCCTTTGGAAACAAGCAATCAAAATATCAATCTCCCATGATTGAAGTAGAAGGTAAGATTGATAACCATCCCAGAACAATTTTAATTGATTATGGAGCTAGTAGTAGTTACATAAACTCTAACTTGTTGAAATATTTCACTTACAAAAGAGTAAGCATAAGAAATATTGGTTAGTTTAGTTAGTCATAGGGGCTAAGAGGAAAATCAACGAGACAGTTAAATATTTCCTAATAGACATGAATGGACTCATAACAAAGGTAGATGCCAACATCATACCATTGGGTTCATATGAATGTCTAATTGGCATGGATTGGTTGGAAACACACCATGCTATCCTAGACCGTTACAACAAGACAATCACTTGTCTTGATGAGGTAGGACAACAAGGAAAATTTTGAGGCATTCCAAGGGCTGTAGCTACTAGATAAATTTCATTCATGTAGCTAAAAAAGAGTTTAAGGAAGGGATGTTAGATTTTTGCATCCCATATGGAAAAGGCAATGAGAGATAAAGTGGAAAACATTGAAGACCATCTAGTATTGAGGGATTTTGAAGATGTTTTAGGTAAATCCCATGACTTCCACCAAAGAGAGTGTTGTTTTATTATTCTACTTTATCAGTTGTCTAATATGATATTCCCCTACTATCATAGGTTGACCTAGGTTCAGATTTAACAAGCTTCCAACAAAATCCCTCTAAAACTATCCCCCCCTGGTAAACCAGAAGGCAATGCAGTACATAGGATTTATTGCGCAGTCTCACCTGAGATAGAATATGGGTGGTTGTAATACTCAGGTGCTTGCAACCCGAGAATGAGAGGAGATATGTGGTTATACCTTGAAATATTTATTTATTTAGTATAAACTCTTGATTAAAGAAATCATTCTCATTCATGCATGTGGAGTATCATATCTAAGTAGTTCCTTCATTCATTCATCTAGAATTTAATTCTTAACAAAAATATAGATGCATACATTCAATCACATAACACAAGGTTTATCGTGGTTCACCCCCTCCTGGACTACATCCACAAAGATCTGGCTCTCAAGCTCTTTATTCTCTCTCAACAATATGTCACATCGCGCATGTTTAAAGTCTTGGATATTACAATCTCTACGGGCTTCTCGATCCCTGTGAGGCTGATTAGATCACACCAGGATCCTCAGCCTGTGATATAACCCTCGGGATCGAGTTTCTCACTTCTTTCCTAGATCACCAACTTACGAAATAGTATAGTGCTTACAAATCTTGCAACTTTCGGACTCTCCATCTGTCCTTCGCTCTCTCTCTTTGATCCATCCTCCCCTCTTGCCTAGACCTCCTAAGTACTACTTATACCTATTCTTGGCTCATCAACCATTACAATACATTGAAAAAACCCTAACCCTAATGTCATTAGGTCTCCCTTGCATGCGCTCCTCACATGCTTCCCTTGCACATGTTGCTTTTCCTTCCAGCTGTCCTTTCTTCCCTTCATGCTTCTCTCCCCAAAAACAGCCTTTTCGCCAGACTAGGTCTGCGTCCAATAGGCCCCCAACATTGACATGTGGCTTTTCTCGAGCCACCTATTATTTGCACGCTTCTTCAACAACTCTTGCTAGAGTGTGGAACTTGTCTGTGAGTTCCCTTCCTTGTGTTTGAGCCTATGCGGTCTTTTATTTGAGCGCATCTAACACTTGCGTTGTGATATCCTCACTGATCATTTATGCACACTCTACCTATGTTTGCAACATGTTATTATTTTCCTCCTCTTCCTACACAATGACCTCCACTGCTAGCTCTTGGATCGGTTCCATTTGAGTTATTCGATCCTTTTTTTGTGTCTGCACAACTATTAGCTCTTCTTTCAACTTCTTCATGTCTTGTATTCCTTTGAGGAGATCGATGATCTTCATCATTTTCTGCCTCTACTTGAGGTCCTCGATGGCTGCACTTATCTTTTCCTCTTCCTGGTCCCAGTGTTGGACCTATTGATCTTCCTCTAGCTTTGTCCATAGTTGTGTTTCTCTATCAAACAAGTCGACAACTGTGTCAACTTGTCATTCCATTTCATCCATCTGTCCGACTACTTCTTGCTTCCTTTTTTCCTTCACCTTTGGGGGAGTGGTAGGAATGAGTTGTTCCTAAGGGTTCTCGATCTCCTTCCTATATTGATCAATTGTTTTCACAATCTGATCATTTTTTGGCATTGTCGTGGGCTCTGCTATTTGCGCACTTTTGGGAACTCTATCATAGGCTATAACCACTCCCTGCTCAAGCCTATCCACACGATCTTTCTTGTCATTGGTCTCGATCTTGACTTACTCAAGAAACAACTCCAACTCTTCTTTGTTGTCCATTGTGTGTTGCAACTATGTTGCATCTATTCATGCATGCGACTACACCTCTTATGTGACACTGACTTGTAGTTTGTATAGTTCATCGGTTGGTATCCACCCCATTACCAACTGTATCTATGCCAGATCTTTCAAGGGTGTCTGGCCTACAATATCATCTGTGCACATCATGTTGGGTGTAATGTGGAAGGTCGGGATTTCCTGTGCTATTGTCTAGATCATCTCATGTCCGCTCTACGCAACCTTGGATCCTGTTTCTGATGTTGTGGGGAATGACTATGTTTCTCTGCCCACCCTCTGCACTTCTCTGATCTACTCTAGGACCTACCTTATGTCATACAACTCGTCCTAAATTCAGTCCCTTTTGTGATGGGCATATTCAAACTCCTCAACTTCTCGATCATGGACTCTTTCAACCACGAGGTCCATGTCATCCTCGGTGATTGTATATTGTGGTGGCTTCTTATGCGCCTTGGAATTTTTGCATGCACCCCCAATGTGTATGATCAACCTCTTGTTCTGGCCTTGTTCCTGTTGGGTAGCACTTGATATGGTTCCTTGTGTTGTCTCATCCCCTTTTTCTTGTTCTTTCGGTTCCTAGGTGGTGTCCTTTTTCCCAGCCTAGGTACCTTTCTTTGGCACACCCCGCTTCTTTTGTTGTGTCAGATTCTGACTTGGCTTTGGCTTCTTGGGAAAACCGTTTTCTCTGGAAGGTGTATGATCTTGCCCTACATCAACCTCCTTACCCGTGGGCATCTCTTGAGTCAGAACTAGAACTCTCCAGTCATCTTTCCAATCGATGATGGCCATCTCTATGTCTTCTTCCTTGATGCAGTATCGTAATTGTAGCCATTCCTTCTCAGGATCCCTTCATGCTTGGATCCAGATGGTATTCCTGGTCTCTTTGAAGTTGGTGATGTCCCAGTATTGCGCGACCACATTTGGAGTAATTCACCAAGTGTTGGAAATGCTTTCTTGGAGATCATTGTATTACCCTACGAACATGATTTCATTTCCACTTCTAGCTTTGGAGTCCGAAGTGCTCCCCAATGATGTGTACCGCACTGCATGACAATGACTAGTCCACTCGCAAAAGTATGTGTACTGGGGCTCCCTCCATCCGATCAAGGTGATCAAGATGAGTATCCAAGAGTAATCAAACTTTGTCCCCATGTCCTGCGCGTCTCTGCAGTCCTCAAGGAACATGTTTAATAAGTACGGGGCCCAACTAAGCATAGTGCCCTTCGTGCACTATGTTGTAGTCGCGGTGACCCCGACAGGGACTTCCACATTACGACACTTCCTAAGCAACTTGCATGTCATGAGTTTGGTGGCCAGGCTTGCTGTTGTGTCACTGATATGATTTATGATGATTCTATGTGACCCTCTCTATGTGCCATACGTCTTCTTCATCTCCTCCACCAACACCTTCTCCTTTGTCTTGTCGTCGAGGTACTACACGAGATTTCCCCCCCAAGATGACATCCCTATAATCTAAGCAATGAGATATACATCTATAGAGACAGGCTCTTCCACCCATAGGTACCCTCAGTGGGTGACTTCCATTAGCTACTTAACACAATTGTTTACATTGTATCCCCTTCCAAAATGTAGGATATCCAAGAGATTTAGAATCTCAGTGTTGGACAATCCGACTGCCCACTGTTTTGGTTGCAAAATTGGATCGCCGAAGGGTCCTGTACCCATGCTGTCCAGGTAGACCTACTTTGAAAATTCGAGGAACTTGTCCACGTTGACCACATCATGGTCCAAGTACCATATTTTTTCCACACACCCCAAAAGGTTAGGTGTGGTGTGCACCCCTGCTGGAATGCACAGAAAGACTATGGATGTTGCATCCTATTTGCGCGGTAGCCTTGCTATGGGTTGTTTTCCCTTTCACTATGGTGGCTAACTCGAGGTTCTATCCTCCATTTTTTTTTCATCTACATATTCCTCTGGCCGACTGGTAACGTCTTCTTCTATCCCCTCATGTTGTTGCTCTGACGCTGTTGTGTGTGACCGTCTTGGCGCGACCGCTTATGTCTATTTTGGGACTATCCCATTTACCCTTAGGGCCTCTTTAGTGTATTCAGGGCGCGAAGGATTGCCTGCGTCCTTGTCCTGCTAACCCTTTCCCATTTCTAGCATATAAATGTCCATGCCAACTGCTGTTGTTTGTTGGGTTTCCTCCACAACAGGTGTGGGGCTCACTGGTTCCATATTGGGTGAAGGAATTTCATCCAAGTTGAGGAATTCAACAGTCTGTGTGGGTTCCTGTTCCATTCCCTGTGTCTGTTGTGGTTCTATGAGGTTGCTTCAAGGTTTTCTGCAGGCCTGGCTCGACACACCTAGCTTGGGTGGTGCCATGGTGGTTAAGGTTGATCTTTGTCATGCTATTTCGCTCTATAACTCTTGCTAACTCACTCTCTGCTCTGTACACTCTCTCGTTATGTGCTTTCTCAATTTCACAATAACACTTCCGTTACCTACGTGCCTTCCTTATATAATGATTGGCGTGAAACTTCTTGGAGAAGTTACCCGAGCTGTGGTTTAAATGAATTGGTGCTTCCCGCGTACGTGACATTCAACTCCCTTGACGTCACCCGTTGGCGCAATTAATGCGACGTCGCTTCGAAAGTTCTTGTCATTCAATTTTAATAGATGCCACCAGTTGGCGCCTTTTTTCCGTAACCACCATTTTCCCAATTTCCACCTTTTTCTGACCGTTGATCCTTTTTCCAACACACTAAGTTTTTCAAGCACACACTATGTTGTTTCGCTTGTTCTCAACATTTTGATATATACTTACAAGTTAATTAGATCATTATTTATTAATAATTTTTTTACATTAAATGATTAATAAACAAATTTTAATTTACATATAAATAGAAAGCAATTAAAATTTTAACATATTTTCATACTCCTTGGAAAGATTGTTCTCTATTTAAAACCATTACTTTTCCACACCCTCCAATATTATGTGTGTTAAGTTACAAAATTAGAAATAATCCTAATTTCCATATAAATATAATTGATATATTTCCATACTCTTTGGAGGATTCTTAACCATTATTTTTCCACACCCTCCCATATTATGTGTGTTAAGTTATAAAAAAAAAGAACTAATCTTAATTTCTATTTAAATAGAAATCAATTGACATTTTAATATCTATATATATATGATAGTTCTATATTTAAAACCATTACTTTTCCACACCCTCCAATATTATGTGTCTTGAAATATAAAATAAATAAATACTTCCTAGGAATATAAATGGGATTCATATTTGTGTGTGAGAGAGGAAGAAATTGGGGTTATAGAAGGAGGAAGGGAGAGAAGGGCATAGAGAGGGACGGGAGGGGGAAGAGTAGTAGAGAGAGAGCATCTTTGGGATTGCATTCACTGCAATAATTGTAGGGAATATGTGCATCTTAGTCATTGTCCCATGTCCTATTCAAAAGTCTAATATTTATTTTGTTATTTTGTCCATTGAGTACAATACCAATAAAAAAATCACTCACAATGGCTAGACTAGAAGCCTCCACTAGAGAAGGAATGGTAAATTAACTTTAGACGGTCAATCATTGAATTACATATCATAAGGGTGGAGAAAGAACTTGAAACTAACTTTCCAATGTAGACTACTATTAAAATCAACACCCAAATATCTCCTCCTTTACTTAATGTAATCTATTAAAACTAGTATTGACCCATCTTAACTCCCCGGTTCTATGAAGTGATCAGAGGGATAAAATCTTTGGAGGTGCAAACCCTTCCTCCTTAACCTTTTTTAGAGAAAAAGATTAAAACCTACATATACAATTTTCATTTACTTTATTTTTTTATTATTATTTAAGAGTGAGAAATATCAACTCCACGTTGAATTTAGACACAAAATCACACATTAACCATACTGAATTATAAAATACATAATCAAAATACATAGTTGATAATCTCACCTAAAACCATATACTTGTGCATAATTAACCATTTATCATTTCTACTTGACATTACATACGTCCAATGCATTCCCCTTGCATCTATTTAGATTGGTTATTAGGCCATTTCTACTCTCTTTTTTTTGCCCATTTCTACTTTACATTACAAACGTCCAATGCATTTTAGGCCATAAATTATGGTTGGATGGAGATATGCACAAAAAGAAGGTAATATGTTGATCGTTAAGGACATGTCACATGGGGATTGTAATATGTTGATCGTTAAGGACATGTCACATGGGGATTTGTGCATTCGGGCAACGATGCCACGTGCATGCATTTTCATCTCTCGGTTTATGGAACTATTTTGAAAGAGAGACAAATACTTAGATTGATGCTTATGGTATTGATTTTATGATTAACAAAGAAATCATAATAAGTTTGTTTAATGCTATAGAAAGCAAATCTTCAATCATAATTTTATAAGAATTGCATATGGTTATTTATTCATAATCCAGTAAACAACTAATACTTTAGAAACATGTATAATTGTCATAATTTAAATTATTATATTATAAAATATTTATAATTTCATAAATATTGTTAGAATATATAAAATAAAATATCTATCAAAGTTTTTAAAACTCTCTTTATAGTTTTTCATTACACAAAAAAATACTATAATAATTATAACTCACAAAGATGCAGCTTAAATTATAAATGCTTATTATAATGGATATATTCTCTATATTTTCATTATAATTATAATGAATATATTTTTTATGCTCTTCATTATAATTATAATAATGAATATATTTTACATATTTTCATTATAATTATAATGAATATGTTTTTTATGTTTGTTTTTCATTATAATTAAAATAATATATTTTTCATTGTAATTGTAGAGATTTTTTTTTTTTTTTGAGTAAAAAAGGTGGAACCTGCTATATTAATTTATCGAAGAAACTTTGACAAAATGTACAGTGATATAGGTCTGAGACACCAAAAATGTTGTCGATTACCAAAAACCAACATAGTTTGGAGAGCATGTAGCAGTAGCATGATAAAACAAGAAACAAAATAGGATCTGTCCTACCCGGAGGAAACCAGGACAGATGGCTATAGTCCAAATGGACATATAACAGTAGCATGATAAAAATAAGAACCAAGAAAAGCATAAAAGACCTAGATACCCGGTGACCTGTCGCCCTTGCTTGTCTGCCACGTGGACCCAGCCGGGATGGCAAATGCGCTTCCGCTTAGCTGGAACACTGGAGTACGCGTCAAGGAGCAGGTCCAGACGCTGGCCCATGAGAAGGGCTCTATGCTCCAGGTCTGCCATGTGGCCTCGGAGTTCGAACACTAGAGCCAGATGCTCTGCACGGAGGAGAGAGCCATCCAAGCCATCACCCACGTCGTTGAGGGATACATCCCTCAATTCCACAGTCGCTCCAATTCTAGCGTCAAGCTCCATCAGCTCTGCACCATCCACTTCTTCCTTCCTCGCCGAGCGATTGTTGTCCGCGTTCACTTCTTCTCTGGTTTTATCTCGCGTTTCTTCCTCGAACGTTGTCTGCATATCATGGTTGGTGGGGATGTAGTCACCCGGCCAGGGAATTTCCTCAACAATGCACCCGGGGATGTCATCTGCCAGAGCAATTTTTGGGTCGCTTCCATCCCGGTGTGTCGCCTCCATGGCTTGGGGCTCCCAGGTGGTCATCAATTCCTCCATGAACGAAGTTTCTTCCACGTAACAGGTGGGAAACACGTCCTCAGTACCATCCTCCTGCCTGTCTCCCGGCTTAATTGTCGTGGCTTCGCTGCTACAATCGGCTCCTGTCTCCTCAATGATGGCATGCAGAGCCAATTTCTCAGCTCGAGCCTTCTTTCATAGAATTGAGGTTGCCATCGCCAGAGCACGCTCCAGCTTTTCTTTCCTTTGCCACTACGCCTTGTGGGTGTACCAGGCCAAGCCACGGCGAGACCTGCCCCGCTTTCTGGCCATAATTGCCAGGGAATAGATGACTATACAGTGAGGTTGCAGCGAGATGGGAGTAAGCCGAGATGAGAAGGATGTCGGGCTGCACCAAAGCTCCCAGATGAAGAGGAGAGTCGGAGCAAGAGCAGACCCACTCTGTCCAGGCACATGAAAAAGCAAATTGCCAAGAATTTCCTCACTGAAATGTAGCGAGATGGGAGTGAGCCAAGACGAGAGGGATACAGGACTGCACCAGAGCTCCCATACGAAGAGGAGAGCCGAAGCAGGAGCAGACCCACTATGTCCAGGCACATGAAAAAACAAATTACCAGAGGCTGAAGTCACCTGACCCTCCTTAAACCCTGTCATGTTGAGTGCGTTGTGAGCGAGGGAGGTGTCCCTCCACCGTATAACTGTTGTTATGGTCGTCCACCATCGTAAATGCAGGCTTGTGGGTGGCGGCCATCAACATTTATGATGTGGCTTAGTGCTAAGCCCAGTGTCAATGGACTACCGCATGTCACCCCATCCAGAGGTAATTGTAGAGATATTAGAGAGGTGCTTTACAATTAAATATGGAGAAATGATGAGGCATTAAATAGGTTAGATAACAAATAATAATAACAACAACAATATTATAATAATAAAATTTAGACCTTATGAAATTGGATCCCTAAATACTTGATAGATCGAGGTTTAAGATGATTTATATTAGTTATATACAAGTACTAAAGTTACAATTATTAATTATATATGAATGAAATCAGGTTTATTGGGTGAATTAGTTAAAATGATTGATTATTATGAATCACAAACATAAGGTTGTGAACAAAATCTTTAAATTGGTTATATTTCTATACATTATACTAAGTTGTTTAGTGGATTTTACTGATATATAAATAAAATATTTTATATTTAATTTAAAAATAATTTATTTTCATAATAATATATAAATTTATATTACAATAAATATTTATATTTAATTTAAAAACAATTTATTTTCATAATAATATATAAATTTATATTACAATAAATATTCGTATTTATGTTTTTTCAATTTATATTACTAATAATTATTAAAATTAAAATATAAATGAAATATTGTGTATTTAATTTTAAAAAATTAATATATTATGATGTAAATTCTTATTATAATAAAACTTAAATATATTATATATTATTATTTAAATTTTCATCATATTTAATAATATAATAAATATAATTGATTAATTTTATTAAAAATATGATATCATTGATTGATAGATCTTTATTGAAATGGTATAAAAAATTAAAGGTGATGTATTAAATAAATTGTTTATTTTAATTCAGATATTAAATAAATTCTATAAAAAGTTATTTTACATATAATTTTTTTTAATTAATTAAATATTTTTGAAAATTTAAATGTTCAAAAATAAATAAATGTGTTTTATTTCTTATTATATG
>ML809920.1:110906-127335 GCA_009831015.1 Picea engelmannii
CAGATCTTGATTTGGAGCTCGGGAAGGGGTCGAAAAGTTGCCTGCAAGTTTAAGTGTCATTTTTCCATTCGCAATTAAAAACTCTAAACGAACCTTTGTGACAAGTTAGCAAAATAATGGTGCTATTTTGGGAGTTAACAGGTGGTAACCTGAGAGGAGGGAAAATCTTAAACCCTTGACCTTATACTCTTTGCCTCTTCAAACCCCAGGTTACCGGGGACGTCTCCCCTGGACTAACCTCCCTAAACAGAAAGAGCCCCCGAATCAAGGTGACATTGGGTGGGGAAGTTCCTGTTACGCCAGTTTGTCCACCATCCTATAGCCTGTGACCTTAAGTACAAATTGCACGATAACATGTCTTATTTATTTGTTGCTCTTCATTTTCCATATTATCTAAATTAAATTAAATGTTAAATTAAATCGTTTTCCATTTACATTAGCCATGGAAAGTAAATTGTGCATCTTCTCCTCGGCAAAAGTAAATTGTGAGATAGACATTGTAAGAAGTAACGGTTTTCCATCATTGGTGGTGACCTGGAAGGAAAGGCTCTGCCCATCGAAGCAACTATTGGGCAGCCAATTTTGGCCCCAGTTCCAGGACATTAGCAGTCAGCCAGTCTCTTTGCAAATGGTTGCCTCAAATTCCAATAAAGATATCATTTATTGTAATATGGAGAACCTAAAGGTAACAAAGGATTCTCCAAGTACCTTAATGGCCAACACAGTTTTAGGAAGGTCATTATGGCTTAGCAACCATTCTAAATAGATATGTGTGTAATATAAAGTAGAAATGGAAGATGGTTGACCATGCAAAAGCATATGGTTGTAGGTGAGATTACCAACAATGCATTATGATTTTAATAGATTACACTAAGTAAAGGATGGGATATTTGGGTGTTGATTATTAAATTAATAGTAATCTACATTCGGTAGTTAGTTTCACATTCCTTATCCAGGCCAGTGATATGTAAGTCAATGATTGACCTTCTGAAGTTATTTTAACTGTCCAGTGGAGACATCTAATTACTGCAAGTGATAGAAATAGTGACTTTTTGATTTGGACAAAAGAAATATTAATTTTTTTTATATGACATTGGATAAGTCAAGTGAACCCAATCCATAAGATGCACAGATTCTCAAAGATGATTGAAGTGAACTCAATTCCAAAGATGCTCTCCTCTCTCTCCCCATAGTGAATGCAATCCTGAAGATGTTGTTCTCTCTCTCTCTCTCTCTCTCTCTCTCTCTCTCTCTCTCTCTCTATGCTCCCCTATCTCTTTCTCCCTCCATCTCTCTATCCATCTCTCCCCCCTCTCTCTACCCCTCCCCCCTTAATCCATCCTCCTTCCCTCCCAACTCTCTCATTCCCACCCCATATGTCCATTTGTCCATCCCTCCCTCCCTCTCTCTCTCTCTTTCACACACACACACACACACAACTCTCTCTCTCTCCGCCAAAGTGAAGCGAAGTGAATAGGATTCAAATAAGATCTAAACTTGACAATACTTTTCTTTGTTGCAAGTATCTCTTTATGACTAGAAGGGTATCTAGTCTCTACGTCATGAAATGTTCCATATAAATACATGCATTTTTCTTTAAAAGAAAAACTCCTCACCATGTAGAAGAGAATAGAATTTGATGCATATGTTTCTAATATATAAGGAAACCATCTATTGGAAGATTTAATTTAGGAAGAGTTTAGTCTTAACCTTTTCTTTAATTATTTGAATGATTTTTTTCATTTGGACTATTCATTTACTGTTTTCCTTCTTTAGTCCTTTGTACCGAAAAGAAGCACCTTAGGCTTATCCTTTATGGAAATATCAGACATAGTTGAGAGACTTAGAATTTGGAGAAACAACACTCAGTGAAATTGTTTTTTATCTTTGATTTCATAGAAAAGCATGCAAGTCTCTAAAATACATGATTTTCAAGCCTAATTTTACCTTCATAGATAATCATTCCCAAAAGTTCAATATTTGTTTTCGTAATTTCCATCTTTTTTGTAAAGAGAGCTAAAACCATGCTGGGACACTTTTTAATAGAAAAGTTCTAGATTCTCTACATGTTATTTCAAATATTTTGAACAAACTAAAATATCATCAATATAAATAATTATGAAATCTAGATCATTGAAGATGTCATCCATTCTTTTTTGAAACTTAGAAGGTACATTTTACAATGAAAAAGAATAACTCGTCATTGTCTTAAACCTATCCTTGAGAAAAATCCCAATTTGTTAAAATCCACCTTTTAAATCAAACTTATTAAACACATTAAAATTATGGATCTTTTGAAATAAATATTCTTTAGAAATAGAATATCTTACAAGAAATAAAGCTTTATTTCATTTCTTATAATTAATGTGAGTTAACTAAGAAGAAATCAAACTTACTAAACACATTAAAATTATGGATCTTTTGAAATAAATATTCTTTATTAGGAATAAGATATCTTAAAAAAAAAATAAAGCTTTATTTAATTTCTTATAATTAATGTTTGGGTTAACTAAGAAGAAAACAAACTTACTAAACAAATTGAAATTATGGATATTTTGAAATAAATATTCTTTATTAGGAATAGGATATCTTACAAGAAATATAGTATATTATTTGTTAATAATATAAATTAATGTTTTTAACCAATTATAAATATAGTATATTATTTTTTAATAATATAAATTAATGAAAAAATAAATATAATATTCATAGAATTATGTATTTCATTTCATAAAATTGGTTGAATTTTAGTGGATGATTTTTTCTAAAATTAACTAATTAGTATCTCTATTTTATTTTACTATGAATTTAAAGACCCTTTTAAAATTTTAGCGACAAGGGGGTGGCTTAGAATGTTAGCCTTTAATACAATTTCATTTTGGATTTGATGACAATAATCATAACTCTCTACTAGCCTTGATATGATTCTATTTTGGATTTGATGACAATAATTATAACTTTCTACATCCTTATGAATCCTCATATCAATATAGCAAGTTGCTATTAAAGAGGGAACCATCTAGCATCTAGTAGTAGCAGTAAGGCCACTTAGAGTGTTAGATTTGATGACAATAATCATAACTCTCCACTTCTTTATGAAACCTTTGGGATATTTTATGTTTAATTTTGCTCGAAATTTCATAGTTGGATTTGCATATTTAAGTGGTTAAGTCTGTATAATCCAAGTGCCCAGGGTTTTTTTAGCACATTGAATTTATTTATACATTCATAAATACAATTTAAAAAATAGAAAATTGTGATTTTCTCCAACTTTATGTTTATGTAACCCAGAAAAAACCAAAACTAAGATTCATAAGGATGTAGAGAGTTACTATTATTGTCAACTTAAAATTAATAATACTATAGACTAGAGATAATAATCAATTTTTAAAGATACTAATCAATTTATTTGTAGAAATCAAATATAAATCATATACTAAAATTCAACTAATTTTTTTTTTTTTAAATTGAACAAGGATGAAATGAGGTACATAATTCTGTGAATATTTGTTAGTTCATTAATTTACACTATTTAAAAATAAAATATTATATAAAAATAATATATTAACGATCTAATTTCATTTTAGAGAAATATTTAATTTCAAGTTACGATACGATATTTGTTAGTTCATTAATTTATACTATTTAAAAACAAGTGTTGCATGGCAATGTAGTCCCTGCCAGGTTGGGATGGGAGTAAATGCGACCGGCAGGGATGGGAGTAAATGCGACCGAGTACACTAGCAAGTTGAAATACATGTGGTTTGCATGCAAAACATAGTATTCCCGAATTAGTTCTTCCTGAAATATATCAAAAAATATCAACATTTAAAAGGTTCTTGGACACAAAAAATTTAGCATTCCCGAATTAGTTTTCTTTCCATATGTTTTACATACGTTCATGGAGAGAAACACAAAAAAAAGTAGCAACATCTGTTACATAGGTTCATGGAAAAAAACACAATGAAATTAGCATTCCCGAATTAGTTATCTTTAAAACAAGGGATCCTGGACACAAAAGAAATTGAAATTTATCAAATTTTAGAAAGTAGATATTTAGTTTTATACATACGAAATATGTACTTTTATAAAGTATGGGGATGAGATTTTATAGATCATGCACAGAGCCCTCATTTCATACTTAGCGAATTTTTGGATCGCGGGTTCTCGGGCTGGCAGGCTCAAAATTGGGCCTCTCTTGTTCCGTGCCCTACAAATAGCACCAAGAGTTCCGCAATATACAAATTGACAAGCGAACTATAGAAACTTATCAAAAAACAAATAATGTTTGTTACATATCTCTGGAAATTACATCAACATTTAAAAGCATACAATAGAATAGTAATAACGTCTGTTACATAGGTTCGTGGATAAAAACACAAAAAATTAGCATTCCCGAACTAGTTTGCTTTAAAACAAAGGGTTCTGGACAGAATAAAAATCAAAATTTATCAAAGTATAGGATCCTGGACACCCAAAAATCTAGCATACAATAGAATAGTAACAACGTTGTGCAAGACAAAAAATTTAGCATACAATAGGACACAATAAATGTAGCAAACCTCCATACTTAGCCAGTGTTTGGATCGCGGGTTCTCGGGTTGGTGGGATCAAAATTGGGCCTCTGTTGTTCTGTGGCCTACAAATAGCATCGAGAGTTCCGCGATATACAAATTGACAAGCAGACTTGCATACTATAGAAATTTATTAAAAATAAATAATGTATGTTACATATCTCTGGAAATTACATCAACATTTAAAAGCATACAATAGAATAGTAATAATGTCTGTTATACCCAAAAAGTTAGCATACAATAAAATAGTAACAACGTCGTGCAAGACAAAAAATTAAGCATACAATAGAACACAAAAAATGTAGTAGACCTCCATACTTAGGCAGTTTTTGGATCGCGGGTTCTCGAGCTGGCGGGCTCAAAATTGGGCCTCTATTGTTTCATGGCCTACAAATAGCACCGAGAGTTCCACGATATACAAATTGACAAGCAGACTTGCAGACTATAGAAATTTATCAAAAATAAATAATGTTTGTTACATATAATTACGTCTGTTACATAGGTTCGTGGAGAAAAAAACAAAAAAAAATTAACATTCCCGAATTAGTTTGCTTGAAAGAAAAGGCTTCTGGACAGAAGAAAAATCGAAATTTATCAAAGTATAGGTTCATGGACACCCAAAAAGTTAGCATACAATAGAATAGTAACAACGTCGTGCAAAACAAAAAAATTAGCATACAATAGGACACAAGAAATTTAGCAGGCCCGAATTAGTTTTCTTTGGAACAAAGAAGAAGGGTTCCTGGACACCCAAAATTTAGTATACAATAAAGGCATTCCCGAATTAGTTTTCTTTGGAATTTATCAAAAATTAATAATGTGTGTTACATCTTTCTGGAAATTTAAATGTGTTTTTCATATAGACTGGGATTGGGGCTCTCGCGGACCATAAAAAGAAATAAGTACAAGAATTAGGAATGTCGAAAGAAGAAGTGCGCAACGGTAGAGAGGAAGACTTGAAAAGAAGAAATTGGAAGTTATGAATCTTTGGTTACAATTTTCTATTTAAAGAGGTCATAAGTGGATTGATAAAGAAAACAAGATGACAGTATAGACTTAAACTATATTGATAAAGAAAATAAGATGCCAGTATAGACTTACTATGAACCCGACGTGTATTTGTTGTTGTCATCGATAGTCAGTGGAGTCATGTCGACCGGTTGTTTCCCTTCCTGGACGAGGCTGTCCATTCTTTGTTGGAACCATTCTTCGATGTAGCTTTTCATGGAGGGCATGTTTATTTTATCCTGGATTTCTATGTCGTAAAGATCATTTTCTAATTTCTTTAGATCCATTGAAATACTATGCAGACTCTGTTCAATTTCTCCATTGTGTGCCACATAGTCCAGTACCCAACACTCGTGCTCATCTAGATGATGTTCAAGTATGTCGTAAAACTTTTCGAAAGACAACCCCTTTAAAATATCAACTTCTTCCTAGAAGGCTTCTTTGGTGATTGACAAGGATTTGAGAATTAAGTTTGGGTCTTGAACCTCGTTGGTACTTCCGGCTAAGTCCATTTGGATCAGGCTTGTGAATAAATCTTCCTTTTCTGATATGACTTGTTTACATTATTTGACAATGAGCTCCAGGTTGTTAACTTTCTTTTGCCAGCATGCTTTTACTTTTTTGGTCTACTTTGGGGAGGGGAGTTTCTCTTGTCTTCTTTTCAGTTCCAATGTGTTGACGACATAGTTGGAAAAATGGGTCAACATCTATTCACAGAAATGCTAATCATTTTTTAAATTCGCCTCCAAATGTTTCGGGAAATCATTTGCCTTATTTCTGAAGGAAACTAAATTTTGCGATGTTTCCCAGGATTCAGTAACTAGCTGCATTCTTTTGTTGATGTTATTCTCTATAAGGGCTCTAGAGCATGCAAGGAAGGTAGAGGATACTTTCATCTTAGCTGCAGTGGTAGCAGGCACAATTTTTTCCAAAGGACTAGCAAATTCTAGAGTTGCAATGAAAGCCTGGTCAAATTCGTTGAGGCAGTCTTTCAAATTGGCATTTTCCGTCTCAATTCCTCCAATGGAATCACGAAGAATTTCATCGGTTACTTGGTGAAATGAGGAGATTTAGGACAACCACATTTTCCTAAAGATAATCTCTGTGTGAGATTTTCCTTTCCTGTTTGTTACATCTCTCTTTTCAATGACCATACTTTTAGATTGGATGTCAAAAACAACGCTCTGGAATACGAAGGATTCATCTTCATCAAAAATTTTGATCTCATATATTTCCACCATGGATGACCCAGTTTTGTGCATGTGCTCAGTTTCAATTTCAAGTTGCAGTTATTCACTTTCAATTTTGGGTTCCTCTACCTGCCCTGCATTGTTTTTTCTCTTCTTCATTAGTGGAAGTTTTTGAGAACTATCAATTTGTATGCGAGGAGGGTTCTTATCTCCTCCTCCGTTCGAAGATTTTTGGGTTTCTTTCTTATTGGGGTGGATCGTCGAATCGATTCTTTGTGATGTCGTTCTCTTGGGAGTGTTGGCAGGGGACTGAGTACTCTTCTCACCAAATACTTTTCCATGTTGTCTATACAATTTAGTTGCTCTTTTCAATGTCTCTACATCACAATCGGCAGAAGCAAGATTGTTTTCCACACTGTCCCTGTCTTGGGTCAGGTGTCTATGGATAAAACAGCTATTAAAGCCAACTGCCAGTAAATCTTCTCAAAAAATCTCATTAGGGTCGAACCCTTTTATCCTTTCAGCATATGTTAGGTTGGATTTCTTGAAATGGGTGGCAAACTCGTCAATCTTGTTGATGTTTCTGCACACAAAGTCTCCAACTTTCTAGGGCAGAGGAATGAACTACTTTTTTTTCTTGTCATGGAAAAAATGCAACCAGTTGTTGTTTGCCTTGTTATTTCTGCAACAAACATCTTGTCTGTGATGTGGCATGGAAGGAAAGAATGATTTTCCTTAGAGCCAAAGACCATGAGGACACTGTGATTTTCCTTTTATTCAAGTGTGCCCTTTTTGTTCAAAAACTTGGTTGCCTGGCCAAACATCCGCGAAGCATCCTTGCCTAACAATAAATCTTTGAAAACTAAGACAAAGCCATTAAAAACTTCATAAAAACAATGGGAGGCCTTGTGCCTCCACAGGGCCTCACACCAGAATGTTACTGGATCGAATCCATAGTTTATTTTATTGGAAAGAGAAAGTTTTGGAAATGGGCAACAATGCACTATTGCAAAAATCAAGTAGGATGACATATAAAATTTATTCGATTCTTTGAATCGTGACAAATGGGAACAGAGCTCAATGGAAATTAGCTTCCCCCAATCGAAAATGTATTGTTCCTTGACTGTGAAATACAAAATATAAATAATTATGTGGGAAATTCTTGTCGTGGATGCCTGTCCCATTATTCTTGTAAACAACCAAGTAATTTCTGGGAATGGATTTCTAAAGAAACTTACCTGCAACCTTGTGATATCTTCAGGAACTGTTGTCGAATCTTCAAGGAAGTCGGCTAAGATGTCCAACCCGATATCATGTTTTTCTAGAAATTGTTTGCAGTCTTGTCCTCTGAACGTCAATGTTGGCTCTGATAATTTTAACATCTCACGGAAGGCCTGAGGTGACAAAGAAACATGAGAATGGTCGCGCAATGGAATAATTCTTTGGCCTAGAATATATTTTTCGGCGCACCAAGACACCACCTCTTTATAGTCAAAAACCTCAGGGACGCAGCCTACACGAGTGATTCCAGAGGTCCAATCACTTCGTTCTAGGCGGAATGGGATGAATAGTAAAAGTATGCCCTGGACCACTGGAAGTTCTGGTCCTGATGTCCAAAGATATTTACTGTGTCTCCACAAAACTAGTGCCGACTTGCTGCCATAAGTCTACAAGAACGTTTGTTTTCTCCAGATGATGAATGAAATAAAAATTTGGAAGGGATAATATAACCCTGCGCAAATCTTGGTCCAAAGCATGTGAATGGGAGATGTCCTCGAGAATTTCATTCATTCATGACAATTTGGACGGTTGTTACATGATGCGTTGTTAACATTAAACACTAGTAATCACATACATAGAAATGAAAACATGGTGGATATTGCAATGAGCGATTAAGCATTGTAGATTTCTTGAGAGGGCCAACAAGATGACGCGTGTTCGAGATGAAAAATCAGAAGGGACAAAATAACTCTCTGCACATCTTGGTTTAATGCGTAATAATGGGAGATCTCCTCGAGCATTTTTACCATTAATAATAATGTTGACGGTTCCTGCATGGTCAGTTGTTAGCATGAAAGGTTTCTAATTGCATAGTAAGAAAGTACAGAGGTCGCAGGCACGGGAAAAAAAAGCTTCAAAATAGGGTTACAAGGTACAACCGTTGAAGGTGAGGGCATGAGGGTCAAATTGTATGTCTCGTAACTTTTTAAGTGCAATACGCGTAACAGTGAAGAGGGTATGGCAGGACAGTCCAGAGGGAAATTTGTATATGACTTGTAAGAGAATAACTAATGTATATCAGGAAGGATAGGAAGTTAGTGTGGATGGAAGGAAACAAGAGATACTTTGAAACATTTGTGAGTCGTGGTAGAGTGAAGCTTGCGAGTTCGACGAGTCTGCACTGGAATTGTAGATCACGAAAGTTTTGAGTGAAAGATGTACACGACGCAACAAGAAGCAGAGTTTGAAACCGTCAACCCGACAACCGTGGCCATAAAATTTGTTGAGTATGGAAAGAAACAATGGTCGGTCGGATTCGTCGTGTGATTATATAGATGGAGATAAAGATATGTCAACCCCCCAACGTTGGAACCCACGATCATAGAAAGGCTGCTAAGTATATAACTAGAAAGCGATAATACAAGGAAAGAAGAAAAGGGGAAAAGGACCAAGGATTCTGTGGTGGAATTATAAATCATGGAAATTTTGAGTGCAATATGTATATCACGGAACAAGAAGCAGCAGAGTTCGAATGTGCCAACCCGAAACAGTGACTAAGAAATGGATATTTCGTGAACCCGTGAACGGGAGGATCCAAAATAGGGTCACAAGGTCTCCCCAGAAGATGTGAGGCCCCGACGGTCGAATTGTATCGTTCGGAACATTTGAATGCATAATCTGTAACACAGAAGAGGGGACGATGTCGAAACTCGGTAGTGAATTTCTATTTTGCAAAAGGTTGGATGTGAATTGTTTCGTATCAGTGTCTGCAGTTGTCACTAGTAAGAGTCACTAGTAAGAGCACAACCAATGTATATTAGGAAGGACAAGAAGTTAGTGGGGATGGAAGACAACGACAGATACTCGAAACATTTGTGAACCATGGTAGAGTGAATCTTGCGAGTTTGAGAAGTACGTGGTAGAATTGTAGATCACAGAAGTCTTGAGTGCAATATGTACATCACGGAACAAGAAGAAGCAGAGTTCGAAACCACCAACCTGACAACCACGACCATAAAATTGGCTAAGTATGGAAAGAAACAACGGTCAATCAAATTCGTCGTGTGATTATATATATGGAGATAAAGATATGTCATCCCACCAACGCTGGAACCCGTGATGATAGAAAGGTGACTAAGTATATAATCAGAGAGCCATAATACAAGGGAAGAAGAAAAGGGAAAAAGGAGTAGGGAGTCTGCGGTGGAATTGTAGATCACGAAATTTTTTGAGTACAAGATGTGAACCCAATAGTCAATTTGTATATTACGGAGGGCCAGATGAGAACTATTTCATACCATTATGTTCAGTTGTCACTAATAAGAGAACAACCAATATATACTAGGAACAAGAGGAATTTAGTGAGGATGGAAGGAAGCAATAGATACTTTGAAACATTTGTGAACCGTGGTAGAACGAAGCTTGGTGCCAACCCGAAACAGTATCCAAGAGTTGGACATATCGTGTACCTCTGTGTCCAATTGTCACTACTAAAAGCTAATTTAGTATTGAAAATATTTTTTTAGATAATGTTAGATACTTTATAGGGATTGCCATCCGTAAACAATGGCAATCTCCACCCCACAAGCCCTGGACTTCATGTGTCAATTTGTATATCACGGAATTGGGAGCGTTGTTTGGAGGACACGAAACAATAGAAATGCAATGTTGAGTCAACCAGTCCGCAGGTCCTCTTGTCAATTTGTATATCGCGGAATTCTGGGTGTTATTTGTAGGGAATGAAACAATGGAGGCCCAATTTTGAGCCCGCCCGCCCGAGAAACGACGATCCAAAATGTGGCTAGCTATGGAATGCGCAATCCGTACATTGTCTATAAAATAGCATGTCCATACTTTATAGTCCCATAATACATGGGAAGAAAAAAAGGGAAAAAGGATAGAGTAGTTCTCAGTGGAATTGTAGATCACACAAATCTTGAGTGCAAGATGTATATCACGGAACAAAAAGCAGCAGAGTTCAATTGCACCAACTTGGCAACTGCGGGCATAAAATTCACTAAGTATGAAAAGGAACAGCGGGTGGTCCAATTCACCATGCGAGGATATAGATGGAGATGAAGGTATGTCAACACGCCAACGTTGGAACCCGTGATCATAGAAATGCGACTAAGTATATAACTAGAAAGCGATAATACACGGGAACAAGACAAGGGAAAAAGGACTAAGTATCTCGCAGAAGAACATCTAGTGTTTGATTATTAATGAAAATTTTTTTGAACCCCTGTCGAGTTCTCACCAGTTAAGGTATAAATTGCAAATCATGAAAGTATCTTTCGTACCACTATGTCCAATTGTCACCAGTAAGAGAATTGTTGATGTATATCAGGAAGGACGCGAAGTTGTTGGGGATGGAAAGCAACAATAGATACTTTGAATGAAGTTAATGTATACTAGGAACCCGCGTTGGAATTGTAGATCATGGATGTTTTGAGTGCAAGATGTATATAACAGAACGATAAAAAACTGAGTTCGTAAGCGCCGACCCTGTAGCGATGGCCATAAAATTGGCTAAGTATGGAAAGGAACAACGGTCGGTCGGATCCATCGTGTGAGGATATAGATGGAAATGAAGACATGTCATCCCGCCAACTCTGGAACCGGATACCATAGAAAGGCGACTAAGTATATATCCAGAAAGCGATAACGAGCAGGAAGAAGAAAAGGCCAGTTCATATGCGCCAACCTGACAACAATGGCCATAAAATTTCCTAGGTATGCAAAGGAACAATGGTCGGTCAGATTCATCATGTGAAGATACAGATGGAAATGAAGATATGCCATCTCGCAAACCTTACAACCGCCCTTCATAGAAATATGACTAAGTATAAAACCAGAAAGCCATAATGGACGGGAAAAGGAAAAGGGATAAGTATCTGATAGTAGAAAAACCTTTTTTTTCCATTTATTAATGGCAATGTTTTCAAACCCATGCTGGGTTCTCACTAGTAAAAGAATAAACTGTAGATCACTGAAGTTCTTTGGCTTCAAGATGTATATGATGGAACAAGGTCCATAGGTGTTGGGTACCGCGAACCCAGGGCCTGGTGGCTAGATAAATGGCTAAGTATTGGTCAAGAGAAAGGTTTGATATCTATTTCAATAATATTCATACTAATATGTATTAATGGAGAAAGTTTTCATATTTATCTGAATAGTATTCATACTAATATATATTAATGGATTATTTATGTTTCAAATGAAAATGATCTCCCAATTTGCAAGATGCTCTTCGGTTCACAAATTTCGTTGAAACCATGAAAATTTTGACTGCAAGATGTACATAGCGCAAAAAGAAACATGAATTTGCATTGTGGTTTCAACGAGATAAACTCCTTATCATCTATTCATATTGTATTTATTACAATGACATGAGAAAAATTCGACTCTCCATAAACATCAATATCTAAATTAAATTAAATGTAATCAAAATTTGGTGTGATTTAAGTAATTAAGATAGCTTCAGTCGTTCCTTTATTAATGCCAAGCTTTTCAAATGCCTGGTGAGTTATCAGTAGTTAAAGCATAAATTGCAGAGCATGGAAGCTCTATGGATACAAGATGTATATGACGGAACATGGAACATAGTTGTTTAATACCGCAAACACAAACATAATTTCCTAATCTTTTCCGAAGAGGAAGTTTTTGTATTTATTCCAATAGTAATGATATTAGTATATATGCACGGATATTATAAAATAGAAGAAACTGCAATATATCCAACATATTGAATAGGAACATTGCGTCAACACTAGAGCTTCCTTGTTGTAACTCATTAATTCATTCTATTTATGGGACCTGAAGAATGGAAGCAGGATGACTCCTCCAATTTCTTTCTTTAAATACAGGGACAACACCACATAAGTATGGATTATGAAAAATTGTTCTTAAATGTAAAATGTAAGCAACGAACAGAGCAGGGTTTATTTAAATTGAAGTAGTGGGCAGCAGAAAGAAAAGCTTGTCATCCATGTTTAACGACATAGGGGAAGAAGGTACAAAATAAAATTAAAACAAATACCAGAGATTGGAAAATACTATTAAAAAATAAACCGGAATTATTCTATATTCAAATAAGATGGGTTACAAAATACAACTAAGGCTATTTTCCACAATGATTGTGATTTGGCCCACCACCGACCAATAAAAAATATGTACATTGATGAAGCTTCTTGACAGTTTTCTTGACGTTCAAACCCTTTATTCGTAAAAAACGAGTTGAATATCAATTTTGGGTTTTGTACTTAATCGGTGTTGCCAACTACATCTACCCCAGTTTTTTGAATAGCTTGTCTCTTCCAGATATGGCCTTCTTGCAATCACTGGTTATTCAACATTCCATTATTTGTCAAGTATTAATTTCCCTCTACAGTCGAAAACTTGGGGTTTAAGGTGCTTTCCTTGCAATTTTCCTGACCCTTGACATCCGAGACAACTTAGAAATGCGATTCAGGATGATTTCAAAGTGGAGGGAGTCATTTTATGTCACAATAGCTATGGCAGGGGAAAAAAATTCAAGTGTGTTGTGACTAGTATTCTCCCTGTATTCGATCATCTATTTGGTTGAAAATCTTGCCTGAATATTTGTATGTTGAACTTCTTTGCTTTATTACAGTAAATTGGAAGAAGTGTCCAACCCAGCTGAAAAATGAAAATCTGTTGAGGTACATAACTTCTTCGGGCAGCACAGGTCTGACAAGTGCATCAAATGTTGTAGAACGCATCAACACAGCTCTAGCAAGTGTATCAAATGTTGCAGATCGCAGCAGAACATATCTTTCCTCATAGCGGTGGAAGGTATGGCGGCCCACATAAAGGTCTAGAATGTTTAGAGGTGACACCAAATATGTGAAGTTTGCAACTACATCCAAAGGAAACCGAACAAACTTTGACAAATAACATGGCTTTCTGTTAAGTCAATTACCAGACCCACATGTAGGTCATAAAACTTTGAAATAGAAACTTTTGTAGTGATAATATGTCGTTTTATCCACCCATACAGTTTCTGTTACCCGTCTCTGGTTACATTCGCAAATGGAGTAATATTTCGCGTCATTTATGAACATGACGAGCCATTTTGCAAGCCACTGTAAATGCATCGCCCCCGAGGAACACAAATTCTTGTGGGATCTGCAATATTCGACACACTTGCCAAATCTGTATTGTTGGAAGAAGCTATATACTTCAACGAACAACTATTTTGCACATGACCTGAAAATCCATTACAACTCCCAGCAAGAAAAAAAAGAAGTTCAACAAACAAATATTTAGGCAGCCTTTTCAACCAACCAAAGCATCGAACACAGGGAAAACACCAACCAGAACATACTTGCTCTTTTTTTTTCCTCCTCTCTGATTTTCTCTTCTATAACAGAGTTTTTTTTTTTACTTAAATCTCATGTCACATAAAACCAGTCTCTCTTCTTTCATCTGGGCCTCAATCACATCTCTAAGTTGTCTTACATGTCCATGACCAGGAACATTAGAACGAAGGCACCCTAAAGTGCAACTCTTTGATGATAGAGAGAAATGGAAATAAGTATTTAAAAGAAACATTGGATGATCTTCTATAGATTTTTTGTTGATTCATTTTAATGACAGATGTTCTCAATATTTTCTCTTATTAATGCCAATCTTTTCGAATATGTACGTTGAATAGTGACTAATAGCACGTATTAAAATTCCCATATCCGAGCAGATTCTCAAATCTAACATCTAAGATATGCACAATATTAAAAAGGGACATGACGCCAAGGCCTCTGTGGGTGACATGTTCGTGGACTATGCTGAATCTTTTAAGAAAACTAAAAGAGTGCAAAAAAATTATTTTTGCAAATTCAAAAGTGCAGGCAAAAGAAATTACCAGATCCCATAATATTCGTCTGTCTATTCATTTTAATGGGAGATGTCCTCGATCTTTCCAATTATTAAATCCCATCTTTTCGAACCTGTCTTGTCGGTTCTGAATTTTGAAAACATAATTAATGTCTATTGGGAAGGGCGGAAGGTAGCGGGGATGGAGGGGAGCGACAAATGGCTTTAATTTTTCTGAACCCGGAAAATCATCAACCCGCTAAAATTTGAAAAGCCGACTAAATATGGAAGTCTAGGTAATAGACAAACTCATTGCAGGCAGAGGCACGATTGCGAGTTCTAGGAGTGCCCGGTCGAATTCTAGAGCACGAAATTTATGGGCAAAAGATGTATACACCCAACACGACCTGTCATAATTCGATAGAACCTATCTGCGAAGTCGCGCCCATAAATCTAGCTAAGTATGCAACTGAATAGTTGTCGGTCAGAATGACCACAGAAAGGCAAGAAACTATAGAGCCAGAAACACATTTTACAAGAGGAAAATAAAAGGGAGAGAACAACTATATTGCTCACACAAAACCTACTCTCATAACTATGAAACCATAGTAACACATAATTCATGGAAAAATCATCGCCATCTACGAAATATAGTTTGAGGCTGACAAACTCTGGTTCAACACGTAAGAGATGCAATTCACATCGACTACAATTTTTTAGTACGTTATTTTATCCTAATAGTATTCTATGCAGACTCCACTGCAAAAATGGAACAAGAGATCCAACTTTGGATGCAGCATCCTAAAATTTCAAACCCTAGGAAAACAAGAACAAGCAACAAATAAAAACCCAGTTAAGAAGCACCAAAAGGCCCAACTGTAGGCGCAGGACCGGAACCCTGCAAAGTCGAATCAAACAACAATAAACAACATAGAGCGAAGAAATAAGCAAGAAACAACCACTCCACCAGGAATGACACAGTTCCAATCATGATTGCAGAAACCCAAACGTGCAAACTGAAACAACACGAACAGGCAAGAAAGAACAACAACAACATGCAAATAAGAAATCAATGGAGATGCAAAAAACAAGCATGAACCAGTGAACTAGCAATGCCACTGAAGCATATAAATTTAACAAACGGAAAAAAAATGTATTGTAACAAGCCTGTTAAGTAAGCATTCAATGCTACCACGCCTGATAGGTGAACATTTAAGTATGTCAAAAATGCTCTGTAAAAATTTAAGAAAAAAATGCGATGTGGCAGGTCTCTGACGTATCCCCAAAAAATTATTATATTTTTTGTAACAATAGTTCGAACACCAAAGAATGTATTGGAAGGCCAAACTTTGGATATGCCAGCATGTCAAAAATTGCCATAAATTTACCTACCATAAAATGCTAAACCAAATATTCAGATTAATTCTAGCATTAATCCACCTTCGATGAATGCATAACAAAATATATGATTCAAAAAGACCATATACGATCAAATACTTTGGATATGCCAACATGTATAACATTGGGAATAGCAAAGCTGACAATAAGACCTCCAATCCCTTGTCCAATCAGATCATGACAAATATGGTACTTTTTTTATATACA
>ML809920.1:133737-154635 GCA_009831015.1 Picea engelmannii
ATATATATAATTTAATAAAAATAAGTATTTTTCATTACAATAGTTTTTTTAATAATATAAATTATGATTTTTTTAATAATATAAATTATTATTATGTAAGTTAACATTTTTATTTTTTTAATGTTTTTTTATTTTTTTAATTCTAAAAAAATTTGTATTTAAAATTTAGAAAAATTGAAAAAGTAAAATTAACCTATAACAACATACAAAATTTAAACACTTTAAATTTATTATTTTGAATGATAAGTATGAAAAACAAACAACAATTATCAAATTTTCAATAAACCCAAAAATTATATTTGAAATTCCAAACCAACCTCCCCTAAAAAGGAAGGGTAAACTAGCTACTTACATATCACCAGCTTATAAAAGAAAAGTGAAACTAACTTCTTCGCGTAGTCTTCTAGCGGATCGAGAGCAGTTGGGGATTGGACTAAGGTTATTACGCAGCCAAGCTAAAGGTTATTACGTTTAAGGAGACATGATTTATGTCCATTGAAATAAAGGGTAATTTTTTGTATTTTTGTTATTTATTTATTATTTAATTAGTGTTATTTTCAACTTGAAATTAAATCTTTAACCAATTATAAATATAATATATTATTTTTGAATCATATAAGTTAATGAAAGAATAAATCTAGTATTCACAAAATTATGTAAGTCATTTCATTCTTTCACAATTTTATTAAAAAATTGGTTGAATTTTAGTGGATGATTTATATTTGGTTTCTAAAATTAACTAATATGTATCTCTAGTCTATATTACTATCAATTTCAAATCTCTTTTGAGATAATTTTAAGTAAGGAAATTTATTTATGAGATGGTACTAGGTAGCAAACACAGGGCAGGTTAAACTTTAAACAGAGGGAGATGCAGATGACGGGATACCAATAATAGTATTTTTTTGAATTTTAGTCGGTTTCCAAAGCGGAATACTTTTTTTAGAAATTGGTTTTTCAGGTTCCCCGAGATGGGAACCTTATGAAATCTTCCCACGCTTGGTTGGTTTTTGTCCGGGGAGATTTGATTGGCAACTGGTTCAATGGTGACAGTCTTTTGTCAAGCTGGCTACTCCTAGGATGGAGCTTGAAGCAAGTGGTTTATTGGGCACGTCCGATGAGGAGGACTGGGACCGTGAGGGTCTCTTCAAGGCTATTGATGAGTTGTGTGGATTAAATGGTGGTCATAAGCATTTAGGGAATACATTAAACCCTTTAGAACCGTCACCTCCAGGTTTTTCTTCTCCTTCTTCCTTTGGGCTTGCTCCCTCTAATAACAAAGTCTTGATTTCACAGTCCTCTCAACCTCCTGCTATAGATGACCAGTTTATAACACCAAGTTCTGCTCGAGCGAATTATTTTCAAGTGGTTGGTAACAAGGGAGGAAGTGGTTTAATTCGTGAGGACGTTAGGACTGTCAAGGATCCTTCCCCGTCTCGAGTTCAGAGTGGAACTAAGCGACATAAGGTTTCAGGAACCAGGAAGGCTACCAGAGTCTGGAAGCCGAAAAAATTACGTTACTGACTGGTTATTGGTATGGACGTCGGGCTCGAGGAGACGTTCCATCTTGCATTATGTGCACTGGTAGGACGTTTTGCATACACACATAAGTGTGATTTATCCTTCTTGGACTGGATGAAGGAGATTTGGCTTCCTCGACTAGGTTATGTCCCGACTTTTATGATGCTAACATGTGGTTGGTTCAACCTTCTTTTTAAGAACCCTAAGGATGCGAAGTGCATTCTAAATCAATTATGGGACTACAAGGGTGGCAACCTAATGTTGAAACGGTGGAGAACATGCTTCAACCCGGCAAATGAGTACTTCAGTCACATGCATATTTTGGTGTTGTTACCTAGACTACCCTTAAATCTCTGGAACTTACTTGTGCTTACGGCTATTGGGAATTTACTTGGCAGATTTTTGAAAGTTGATGAAGTCTGTCTTCACTCGACAGATAAACGATTGGTGCAAGTGTTGGTTGAGTTAGACTTGCATGCGGGTATAATGGACTCCATTGAGCTGGAGTGGAGAGGACATGTTTCGGTCCAGCGTTTGGACTATCTTGGTCTTCCTTTTAGGTGTACCTCCTGTCAACAAACATGTCACCTAAGGAAGGATTTCCACCCTCCAAATGTTTCCATAGAGGAGGGAGATGATCTGACTTCTGGCTCAGTGGACCTGCTTTATTTGGATGAAAGATCGATATGACAGAGTACTATGGACATAGATGTTACAGAAGACATGGAGGAGTCTCTGGATGACGCCTCCAACACACTCATGGGTAAGATAAAATTATTTTGTCCCTCTCTTTTTTTAAAGTTATCCTTATGGGAAAGGGGCTTTCTGGGGAATTCGGATTTGTTACTTGCAATATCTTCGGGTTCTTTTGGGAAGGGGATGGACTTCGTGGCTAGGGAAGCATTTTTAGGGGCCATAAAAATTGCATTGTCTGGCTCTCTTAATACCACACAGGACTCTGTTTTTTTAGAACCTTCAAACCCTCACCCTTCTGCCTTGACCTCACAACCTTTTCGCTCGATTGCCTTAACTGATTTTGATCCTTCCTTGGCTCTTTTCTGCGAGTCCTTAGCTACCACTACAAAAGAGCCCAAGGATACGATACCTCTACAGAACTTTTAGGGATCAAAGGTTTTTGTTAATCCTCTTTGTGATTCTGGTGTTGCTTTGTTGTATGATAGACCGGATTTAAATAGGAAGCTGGCCTGGTCAAGAGGCTTGATCTTAGAGGTGTCTCCTATAAAAACTAGGAGTGCTCGGAAGAAACAAGAGATGGATTCATCCACCTTTGATTTACCATCTTCTTCTACTTTGGAAAAAGGGGCACTTAGAGGCATGAAATCCCTTGCAAGGGCTAAATCATGATCCTCCTCTCCTTAAATGTTAGAGGGGTGGGGGGTCCCCTAAAACTACCCTCCTTGAGAAGGTTAATCTCTTCTACTAAGCCATATTTAATCTTCCTTTAGGAAACTCTTGTGGATGAGGAAAAAGCTAGGAAGTTTATGAATGTTTTGTGTCCATCATGGATGCTCTCGGTCGTGAGCTCGGTGGGGAAGTCAGGAGGGCTCCTGGTGGTGTGGAACCCTAATTTGTTGGATTTGCAAAACTCCTTATGTGTTGGTGGTATTATATTGACAGGTGTTCATATCCCTGACAATAGAAGGATTAGATTTATAAATATTTATGGTTTGTGCTCTAGGCATAGATTATTTTAGGAGAATTTGAAAGCTAGTGGTCTCCTCGACCGGAGAAATTTGATTATTGCAGGGGATCTCAACTTTACGACTGGATCATATGAGGTATGGGGGGCTTCGACCTTGTTAGATTCATAGGCGGAATTCTTCAGAGACCTGTTCATGGGACAACACTTAATTGACATTAAGCCTACGGAGGTGGTCTCGACTTGGAGTAATTGCAGGATGGGGTCAGAAAAAATCTCTAAAAGATTAGACAGAGTCTATGTATCTGCTGAATTGCTTGAAGAATCGACACTTTTCAGATCTTGGGTCGATCAACTTTACATTTCTGACCATGCACCAGTTCTCTTTCAAATTGATTTCGGTGTTAAGTCTGTGTTCTATCCTTTTAAGTTCAATTCGGCATTGTTGAAGGATGGAAGTTTTGGGGAATTAGTAAGAGACGTTTGGAATTCCTTGCAGGATTCAACGGGAGGCAGCGCACAGTCCAGATTAGTAGGGAAGATTAAATCATTGAAGGAGAGGGTGAGAAAGTGGCTAGTGAGCAAGAAGAAAAACGAACAATAGATATATGCTCAGCTTGAAAAGAATATCACTAATCTAATGAAAGAAAGTCTTAACCATCCTCTTGAGACAGAATCACTCCTCCAATTAAATACACTTATAAAAGAGAGGAATCAAATGTTATTGGCCGAGGAGGAATTGTGACGCCAGAAGAGCAGGGAAAATTGGATCTTATCGGGTGACAAGAATACCAAATTCTTCCACAAGTATGCCATCTATAGGCGCAACAAAAAACACATTTGGGAGGTTAAGGATGAAACAGAACAAGTTTTTATAGGGAAGGAGGCTATTAAGGGAGAAGCTTTGAGACACTTTAGTACCTTTTAAAAAGAATCACATCTATTGATTGTGGATCAGATTGAGGCTGTGAGATTATATCCCAGATTGACAACATATGAGGAGGTACAAGTTCTTGAAAAGCCGGTCTCCAAGGAGGAGATTCTTGAGGTACTAAAGGGGTTTACCAAGGACAAGAGTCTTGGTCCTGATGGATGGACGATAGAGTTTTTCTTACATTTCTTTGATTTGATTGCAGATGACCTTTGGGAGGCTGTTGAAGACTCTTGCATTTTTGGTATGGTTAATAGATCTTTAAATTCTACCTTTATAGCTCTCATTCCAAAACTCAATGGACCAGCTACCTTTGGTGACTTCAGACCAATTGCCTTGTGTAATCTATGTTATAATATAATTACAAAGATCATAGCTACTCGAATAAGACCTATTCTATCCTGTACTCTCTCAGCTGAACAATTTAGGTTTCTTAGAGACAAACAAATAATTGATGCCATAGGCACAACACAAGAGTGTATTCATAGCATTAAGATGAAAAAATTGCAAGCGATGATCCTTAAGATTGACTTGAACAAGGCCTATTACTGTATTAGTTGGGATTATATCAGACTTGTTTTATTACAGTGTGGTTTTGGTCTTCCGATGACCAACTAGATTATGGGATGTATTACTTCGGCCACCTATGTTGTCCTCATCAATGGAGAGCCTACTTATTTTTTCAACCGGGGAAGAGGTCTTCGATAGGGGTGCTTGTTGTCACCTCTTCTATTTATGCTAATTATGGAAGGCTTGAGCCTTGCCCTAAAAAAATGACAATAAGAAGGCTTGGTGTTTGGTGTTAGCGTCAGAAGTCACCACTGGATTGCAGCAGGAGCAGAGCCCGACACCCATCAGTTTATGTCACGATTTGCTTAATGGGGTGATCAAATGGAGGTTAACTCAAACGATGTAGTTCCAACTCCGAAACTAGGCTAGGCATGCATGGGCAAGTGAGGTCTTAGATAACTTCAGGCAGTGAGTTGTAGTAGGGGTGAGTAGGGGGAAGACTTATATCAGAGAGATGCAAAGGTCTATCATAAACATCAGGCTCCTAACATACTGTGGAAGAAGACATCTAAACGCAAGATCTTCTTACGCTCAAATGCAGAAAACCAAAGAAAACAATAGTGCCACAATAAATCCTTTATCACAACATAATTGCCATAATTCGTGTGAATCAGTCGATCACGAACTCTCTTAGTATAAGATGAAAACTAGATGGAGTAAGAAAGACTGTCTGTCATAAAACAAGAAATCTCACATACAGATGCATAACCAGAGAACTAGAGTGTGTTAAAACTTTACAATCGGGAGCTTCACTCTACCATCGATAGATTACAAAATTACAAAGACTGAGCCTATATACTCAGAAAAATTCTCCCAACAGAGGCGTGCCCAGTCACCCAGGGCTCGATGTCTTTTCAGTCAAATTCGAACAGGCTTTCTTTGTCTGTCTCCACCTTAACTGCGCATGGCCCCTGCAGGGGGAGGGTAGCTGAGCCATTAAGTGTTGGGCTAGTGTGTGCAGACTGCTCTGTCTCTTCGAAGACTTCAGCATGGCTTCTTTTAAAGAAAATGATACACAGGACCCCTTCGAGTAGACTGCTTGCCAGACCTTCCATATCTCACATTTAATGAATGAAGGGAGGTTTCAACCACCCTTTCTCGCCTTCATTTACTCCAAGCGAAAAACTAGGACTGAGGTCGAATCAAATGGCACTTGGAGGTCACGGTAATTCCTTCTGTGAATCATACACGACACCTTCAGCCCTTCCTGAACAACTCTTTTCTTTCCCAAGTGACCATGGGCTATGACCCTGTGCTTACTCCCAAAGGTGTTTTCGGGGTTCGCGGATATGAAAGGGCTGATCCATGCTTCTTGAAATCGCGATGGGCGAGAAGGCGGGGAGGCTAATCACGCACTAGGTGTCCCCTTTAGATGGGTGGTTGAGACTGTTCCTCGATATTGTGGGCCCGCCTTTGGGCGCTTTCGGCGCTTCGTGCCTCGAGGTTGGGAGGAGGTCGATCCTTGCTCTTTGAGGTTACGCTGCGCGAAGGGACGATAGAACTTAGTCGCGCATCACGTACCCTTCTTTTGATCGGATGGCCTAGAACACTTTCGACGATACTGTGGGCCCATCATTAAAAGTGCTTTTCATTTCGCGATTCGTGAGTCAGAGACCCTTGGTTCCTCTTCTTCAACTCCCACTTCCCGAGACGACAATACGGGCAGGGCTCCCTTTCTGGTCAGCGCTCTCCACATGTAACCATTGGCTCGGGCCTAGGTACTAGCGCCTCTCACTACTCGTGACCTCGCGAGTTGGAGTATCAGACTTTGGCATTCTCCCCTCGCGAAGTCTCGAGACGCGATGGTCAGCGACGGTTGACCTCCTCTGGACACTTTTCGTAACTCAGAATTTCGCGCAACCAAAGGGATATGGTCCACCCTTCAAACTCACGAACCCCGAGCTCGATAAATAACACTGCGCTTGAACTTCTTGTGATCAACGACCCTCGTAACTTCGCGAGTGCCTCCCGAAATATTCTGACCGTTGACTTCCTTAAAACTTTTAGCATTATACTTGATGCGACTCAGTTAATCTGCAATTACCCATCAATCGTTGTTCTTCTCTGTCGCTAAATCCCTTCCGTTGAAGAAGGAAATGCCTGCTCGCCTGATTTTAAGTCCGAAAAGGACTTCTTTTATGCACTGCGCTTGGGTGCTCCTCGTGCAACTTTCAGACCTGTGTATCTCGATGCTGAAGACAAGAAATGTTGCTAACATTAGGCTCCATTGGGGGATAGAGTCATCCTTGTGATGCTCTAAGGACTCATTTTGCAGTTCCAGTGCCTTGCTATTGGGCTATGGAGTCATTTACTAAGTCGAAACGATAAAAACAATAAAAACAAAGAACTAAAAAGATCAATATTTACAAAAACACAGGATCCATGGAAGGCTCAGGCAAAACATATTTTCAGAAAATCCCCATTCACTGGGCTGCTGAAAACTTCTTCACCTTCCAAATCTTGTAGCTGATATGTGTTATTTGAGAAGACTTCAGAGATTCTGAAAGGCCCAATCCATAGGGCTTCAAATTTGTCATGCTTTCCCTTGTCTTGCTTAGGAGCATCCCATTTCAGCACCAGGTCTCCTATCCAAAATTCTTCCTTCTTGGCCTTCTTATCGAAAACCTGCTTGATCCTCAACTAATGATCCTAAATTATGTCCATTACCTGCTCTCTGACCTATTGGACTTCTACCAGTTGATGAATCCTTATGATCATGTCATTGGGCTCTTCTTGATAATCCTAGAAGAATTTCGCTACGGGAATAGCCAGTTGAGAAGGGAAGACAACTTCTTCTCCGTAAACTAACTGGAAAGGAGAGATGCCTATAGATCTCTTTGTGGTCACCCGATCGGCCCATAGAGCGAATTTCAGCTTCAAGTTCCAAGCCATTTTGTTGTCTTCCAACAGTCTTTTGATGATCCTTATCAGGCTTTTGTTGGAGGATTATGCTAAACCATTTCCTTGTGGATAATATGGGGTGGAGTGAATCAATTTGATCCCGAACTGCTCACAGAACTTGGCTAACGGCTCAGAACCGAAAGCGGACATGTTATCAGTGACAATCTTACTTGGGCAGTCGAACCTTGTGATGAGGTCCTCTAGGAACCCAATGATTACCTTGTGGGAAGCGCTCCTGGTGGGGATGGCTTCTATCCACTTAGTAAAGAAATCTGTTGCCGTTAGGATCCATCTGTGCTGCCCACTGGAAGCAAGGTGGATTTCTCTAATAAAATCTAGGCCCCATTGCTGGAAAGGTCCCGAAACAACTACAGGCTGCAAAGGCAGAGACTTGAGTTGTTTCTTTCCTGAAAATCTTTGGCATGTGATACAGGCTCTAACTCCTCTATGGACATCAGTGAACAAGGTGGGCCAGTAGTATCCGGCTCTGAGAATTTTGTGGGATGTAGTCTTCCAGGAATAGTTCCCTCCACATAGGACATTGTGAAACTCAACCATGATCCTGTCGGCCTCTTGTGGATCCATGCATTTTAAAAGAACCCCCAGGGGGTCTTTCCAGTGTAAAATTTGATCAATAAGGCAGTACCTGACTACCCTGAGCTTCAAAGCTCTTGCTTTGTTTCTTTGCAGGCCATCTGGGGGCCGCAACTCCTGCAGAAAATATATGACATCCTTATACCAAGGACATCGAGCCAATGGAGGATCTCTTTGGGGGTCTATTTCAGACAGCTGACCCCGTTGAATTCTTGAGCATTCATTCATGAAATTTACCCCCAAATCTTGGCAATTGGCTTCAGTCCGCAGCTTGGCTAAGCCTTGACCTTTGATCAATTTGGTAGGCCTTATTTCCAGGTCAAATTACAGGATCTTGGCTATCCATTTACTTCTCCTCCTGTCTATGTCTGGTTGTACCAGGATGTCCTTCACAGAGGTTGAAGGAACGAATGAGGTCACCTTTGAGTGCAGGACATAGACTCCGAAAGCTTTGAGAGCTTTCACTAAGGCATAGGCCTGTTTCTCCATGATTTCATATCTGACCTCTTCATCTCTTAATGCCTTGCTGAAGAAGGCAATGGGTTGCTCTCGCCCTTTCTCATTTCTTTGCAACAAGACCGCTGCAACTGTATCAAAAGAGGCGAAAGAGAAAAATAGGAAATCTTTCAAATAGTCAGGACTGATCAGCACTGGTGCCTTAGTCAATGCCTTTTTTATTTGGGAAAAAGATTCCCTGGGTTCAGCGGTCCATTTCACTTCATTTCCCTTCTTGAGCATGGTTGTGATGTGTTTTACCAGCTCAGCAAAATTCGACACGAATCTCCTCAGAAAATTAATCTTTCCCAGAAAGGCCTGAACTTCCTTTTTAGATCTGGGAAGTGACAGGGTCCGAATTGCCTCCACTCTGCTAGGATCAATCCTCACTCCTTCCGTTGATACTATATGGCCTAACAGCTTCCCCTCCTCCATAGCAAATAAAGACTTCTTGGGGTTTAGAGAAAGGCCGAACCTTCGACATTTTGAGAAAACTTTTCTCAGGTGACAACAGTGCCCTTTATCCAACCTCGAGAAGACTGTTATGTCGTCCAGATAGATCACCACAAACGTATCTTTCTCCCTGATGAAGGCTATGTCCATGGCTCACTGAAATGTCGCTCCTGTATTCATCAGTCCGAATGGCATTTTGGCATACATGAATGTGCCCCAAGGAGTGGTGAAAGCTGTCTTTTCTCTGTCTTCAGGCATGATCGATATCTGATTGTAACCAGAAAAACCGTCGATCATGGAAATCCTCGATGCACCGGTTACCCTCTGCAATATGTGCTCCATGTTGGGCAGGGGATAATTGTCTTTCTTTGAGCTCATGTTCAGGTTCCTGAAGTCGACACAAAGCCTGATTTCTCCACTTTTCTTTCTTACTGGAACCAAATTGGCCACCCATTCGGAATATCTCAGGGGGATGATGATCTGGGCCTCCAACAACTTCTTTACCTCTTTCTCCATGACAGGAAACAACATGGGATTTATCTGTCTTAGCTTCTACCTAAATGGCTTAGCCTCTTCCTTAAGTGGGATCTTGTGTTCAATGATGGACATGTCATATGTTTTGAGGTCTTCGTAAGTCCATGCGAACACATCAGCAAATTCTTTCAGCAACTCAGTATATTCGGCCCTCTGTTCTGTGGTCAAACTGCTTGACAGCTTGACAAACTTAGGCTCCTCTGATGTGCCAATGTTGCACTCGGCTGTATCAGCATCTTCACCTGAAACTCTACCCTTCACTGCCACATCATTCCCATCGAACAATCTTTCTAAAGGAATAAGTCCCCTCGGAATGTGATTGCTAGGCAACTGAATAATCTGGTGGTTAGCAATTTTATTTAAAAACATCTCGGGGTGAGGATTATCTTCTGTATCAGGATCCTGATCAATGTGAAACGCAGAAAATTCATCAACAGATTGGAGAAATTTTCCGATTTCTAGATCATCTTTGAATACCTTCCAATGCTTGACATTGTCTGGTACAAAGGGCCTATATTTTATCTCAACATCATATTTGGCCATAGACGGCTGAGGGACCTTGAGCAAACTGGCTGAGACAACTAAAGAATCGTCCACAACACTATCCTCCCTTGGAATAAAAGAGATATTGAAGGCTGAGAAGAAACTGTCGATTAGGTCCCATACTTCATTCCTGTAATTTCTGAGTCGAGGGTGCTTAGCCTGATAAGCGCTTCTGATCTGTTGGACCACCAACTCTGCATCTCCGAACACTGCTATCTCCTGAATTCCCATTTCCCTTGCAGCTCTCAATCCTAGAACAAGGGCTTCATACTTTGCCACATTGTTGGTGGTTTCAAATTCCAGCTTATATGACAGGGACATGGTTTCCTGAGAAGGGGACACAAAAAACACCCCAGCACCAGCGCCTTCTCTAGAACAGGCTCCATCAAAAAACATTTTCCAAATGGGGGTGATGGAGGGAGGAAATTCACGAGGAGAGGTGGTCTTCTTTCTGAGTTCAAGAGGAGGCTCAGGAGCATGATTAAGTTGCAGTAAACTGGAACCTAAATCAGTGTCCAAGGAGAAAATGGGATGGTTGGTAGAATTGGCTTCATCACTGATTATATAGGCCAGTTGGGCTTCCCTATATAGCCTACTATGTTCTCCTCCGAACACTGGGATAGTAGCATATGTGAGGTCCATCTACAAGGTTCCCCCTAGTCTTTTTATCCAAGATCTTGATAACAACATACCGAACTTGCGGGGGACATCAACCACTACAATATCCATGACCACACTTTTCATAGGCAACTGGAACAAGGTCACGACCAGGTATTTGATAACTCCTAAACACTGAACTTTACTGGAGTCGAAGGAATAGAGGTCATGATAGGCTTGGGTGACTTCTAGCCCTAATTCTTCCATGACAGTTTTGGGAATGAGGTTGTGAGAAGCCCTGAATCCATCAAGCAGTTGTGCAGTACCTTGTCATGTATGTTCAAGGAGATGTAGAAGGGAGGGGATGAGTCATTCCTATCTTCTACCATAGGACCTAGGATAATTGCAGGTTTTTCATCTTGTAGGTTAATGGAGTCTGTGGGAAGGCATGAGACCTCAGACTGTAGAAGCTCATAGAAGCGTTTCTTGAACCCTTCATGTTTAATCAATTCGGTTAGGGGCACAGGGATTCTAATTTTTTGAATTTCATGCTCAAAATTAAAAGAAGGTGTAAGCTTTGGGATTTCTCTTATTTCGGGGGCATGATTTTGGACTATGGGAGAGAGGGGTTGATGTTTTTTACCTCTGTGACTGTCCGCTACTTCATTGGCAGGCCTCTCTATCCTAGTGGACTACTCAGGAACCTCAGGTGTTACTGCCTTCTTCCGAGACCTCAGGTCATACCTGCCTTGGTGGTCACTAGTCTTGTTTTCCTTACTCAGTTCATTTAGCTGACTATTCATGAGAGACTCCTCGTATGATGATTGAGTCAGATGAGGAAAAGGAGGAGTTTCTCCGAAGAAATGGATTTCAGGATCAAGCTCGTCTTTTTCCCCTTCTTCCTCCTCGACGACGAAGTTATTTTGAAAAGGGACCTGAATCTTCTGGTCTTCTCTGTCTCTTCCCTTCTCTCTTTGCACATTCGGGGGAGTAAAATTGTTTGGCCTTCTGAAACCTCCTTTGTTTTCGGCATTTTGAGGGCCCTTGTATGCTTGTCTCCCTTCCACCTTCATTCTCTCCATATCTGCAGACAGATATTTCACCATCTTGGTCAGTTCATCCATTTGAGGGTGGGGCACCGATGGGCTAGAAGTTGAGGCTTCAGATCTTGCCTTTCTTTTGTCTGCGTCGGACTTGTTTCTCAGTCTATCAGCCGCTAATGCGTTGGATTCCACTTCTATGGCTGCATCTTGCATTTGAGCTAAGGAGGTGGCTCTTCTTTCTCTTAATAACAGACAGAAATCGGGGCCAAACGCACTAGCATAAGAAATCTTGGTCGAGGCTTCTGAAGGCTTTATTTCGGCAGGAATTTTATTATACATCTTATTAAATCTTTTGGAGAAGTTAGAGACAGACTCTTCATCCGTCTTCTTCAAAGATCCGAACTCTATCATGTAATACATGAAATCTTTCCTGTCGCCCCACTGCCTCAAGAAAACACTATCCAGGGCTTCAATCCCAGCGATAGAACCGGGGGCCAATCCTCTAAACCATTTCCTCACCTCACCATCCAGGCTCTGGACGAAGACTCTCATCCAGGCATCTTCATTTTCAATGTTGAGGTTGTCTGCATAACTATAGAAAGCAGCCAAGTGCTCTTCTGCAGTTATGTCCCCTTCCCCAATGATCTTGGGCATATACTTTAAGTAATCTCCAGCAGGGAGAGGATTCATAGGATGAGGTAGGATTAAGGGGGCATATATGGCAGCGACTATGGATTCCATTCTATTTAGAGGGGGATTATCACCAGCCATAGGGATATTAGGCAGAGGAGAGCTTGGAGGAGAAGGAGTTCGTGAAGGGGCTGCCAGGAATGAGTCTCGAAGTGGAGTGGGAAACAAGAGGGGATTTAAGGAGAAGGCTAATGAGATCAAGTCAGCAGGTGCTCCTCTTCGCACAGGAGTAGGGAAATATTCTGTAGTCCTGGGTCTACGCCAAGGTACATATTCATAGGAGAGGGGAGTGACAAGGATTTCTCCCTCCAATCCCAGACCAGGAGGGGAAAATTCAGCAGGAACACTCCTGAAATTCAGGAAATGGGAAACTTCAGAAAACGGTCTATTGGGAAGCTGAGGAGAAGAAAATGGAGCTTCTACAGAAGGAGATGATGGATTACCTGTTTCGACGATGGAAGATTCTTCTTCGGAATCCTTTCCTTTTCTGAAAATCACCTTCAGATCAGCTATAGGTGTAGCTAGAGGCAGCTGTGGATGAGACCACGTGTGTCTACCCCTGGAAGCCACAACTAAAACAGCAGGCTCGTTCCAGTGGAGTCATCACAATGGAGTCGCCAGGTGCATAGTAGCAATCTTCAAGGGCTCTGATACCCAATGCACCTTCAAAATCAGAGGCTCAATGTCGTTCAATCCCGGGGAAAATTTTCAACTTTGTCCCCGGCAACGGCGCCAGAAATGTTAGCGTCAGAAGTCACCCCTGGATTTCAACAGGAGCAGATCCCGACGCCCATCATTTTATGTCACGATTTTCTTAATGGGGTGATCAAATGGAGGTTAACTCAAACGATGTGGTTCCAACTCCGAAACTAGGCTAGGCATGCATGGGCAAGTGAGGTCTTAGATAACTTCAGGCAGTGAGTTGTAGTAGGGTTGAGTAGGGGGAAGACTTATATCAGAGAGATGCAAAGGTCTGTCATAAACATCAGGCTCCTAACAAACTGTGGAAGAAGACATCTAAATGCAAGATCTTCTTATGCTCAAATGCAGAAAACTAGAGAAAACAATAGTGCCACAATAAATCCTTTATCACAACATAATTTCCATAATTCGTGCGAATCAGTCGATCGTGAACTCTCTTAGTATAAGATGAAAACTAGATGGAGTAAGAAAGTCTGTCTGTCATAAAACAAGAAATCTCACATACAGATGCATAACCAGAGAACTAGAGTGTGTTAAAACTTTACAATCGGGAGCTTCGCTCTACCATCGATAGATTACAAAAATACAAAGACTGAGCCTATATACTCAGGAAAATTTGCCCAACAAAGGCGTGCCTAGTCACCCAGGGCTCGGTGTCTTTTCAGTCAAATTCGGATAGGATTTCTTTGTCTGTCTCCACCTTAACTACGCATGGCCCCTTCAGGGGGAGGGTAGCTGAGCCATTAAGTGTTGGGCTAGTGTGTGCATACTTCTCTGACTCTTCGAAGACTTCGGCATGGCTTCTTTTAAAGAAAACGGTACATAGGACCCCTTCGAGCAGACTGCTTGCCAGACCTTCCATATCTCACATTTAATGAATGAAGGGAGGTTTCAACCACCCTTTCTCGCCTTCATTTACTCCAAGCGAAAAACCAGGACCGAGGTCGAATCAAATGGCACTTGGAGGTTGTGGTAATTCCTTCTGTGAATCATACACGACGCCTTTGGCCCTTCCTGAACATCTCTTTTTTTTCCCAAGTGACCACGGGCTATGACCCTGTGCTTACTCCCAAAGGTGTTTTCGGGGTTCGTGGATATGAAGGGGTTGATCCATGCTTCTTGAAATCGCGATGGGCGAGAAGGCGGGGAGCCTAATCACGCACCAGGTGTCCCCTTTAGATGGGCAGTTGAGACTGTTCCTCGATGTTGTGGGCCCGCCTTTGGGTGCTTTCGGCGCTTTGTGCCTCGAGGCTGGGAGGAGGTCGATCCTTTCTCTTTGAGGTCGCGATGCGCGAAGGGACGATAGAACTTAATTGCACATCATGTACCCTTCTTTTGATCGGACAACCCAAAACACTTTCGGCGATACTGTGGGCCTGTCATTAAAAGTTATTTTCATTTCGCGATTCGTGAGTCGAAGACCCTTGGTTCCTCTTCTTCAACTCCCGCTTCCCAAGATGGAGATACGGGCAGGGCTCCCTTTCTGGTCAGTGCTCTCCACATTTAACCATTGGCTTGGGCCCAGGTACTAGTGCCTCTCTCTACTCGTGACCTTGCAAGTTGGAGTATCAGACTTTGGCATTCTCCCCTCGCGAAGTCCCGAGACATGATGGTCAGCGACGGTTGACCTCCTCCGGACACTTTTCCTAACTCAGAATTTCGCTCAACCAAAGGGATATGGTCTGCCCTTCAAACTCACGAACCCCGAGCTCGAGAAATAACAATGCGCTTGAACTGCTTGCGATCAACGACCCTCGTAACTTCGTGAGTGCCTCCCGAAATATTTCGACCATTGACTTCCTTAAAAAATTTAGCGCTATACTTGATGCGACTCAGTTAATCTGCAATTACCCATCAATCGTTGTTCTGCTCTGTCGCTGAATCCCTTCCGCTAAAGAATGAAATGCCCGCTCGCTTGATTTTAAGTCCAAAAAGGACTTCTTTTATGCGCTGTGCTTGGGTGCTCCTCGTGCAACTTGCAGACCTGTGTATCCCGATGCCAAAGACAAGAAATGTTGCTAACATCTGGTATTAAGGTAACTAGACTGTTACAGATTCTTCATCTCCTTTTTGTGGATGATATCCTCATAATGACTAATGCTTATGTAAATGAGTGGTCATAAATTCATAGGCTCTTGGTAAATTTCTGCAATGCCACTGGATTGATGATCAATCCACATAAATCATCTTTCTATCAGGATGGAGTCCAATCAGTTGTCTTAGATGCTATTAAATCTTTCTTTCGTTTTGAAGTTTACTCTTTGGATTCAAGTTTTAAATATCTGGGGTATTTTTTTAAAGCTGAAAGGTACAAGGCATTGGATTGGGATTGGCTTCTAACAAAATTTGAATCTAGAATCGCTCATTGGTGTAATAGATGGTTGACTTTGGGTTGTCGACTAGTCTTGGTCAAGGTTGTCCTGGAAAGACAACCAGTCTATTGGTTGGCACTAGCCAATATTTCATCTTCGATCCTACATAGAATTCGACAAGTCACATATAACTTTCTTTGGAATGGCAATAAAAAATGTAAAGGATATCATCTATGTAGTTGGCATTACATTGCTCGGTCGAAAATTTTTGGGGGTTGGGGTCTTCGAAATCTTTGTAGCTTCAGTCGGGCAATGGTTGTTAATACTCTGTGGAGGGTATTAATGGGTGATGGACTCTGAAATTGTATTATCAAAGCTAAGTATATTTCATCCTTTTTTGTGGAGCATTGGCTAAGGATGGCACTAGCTTCTGGATCATCCCGATCTCAGACTTGGAAGCACCTTCAGAATTCATTGAATATTATTCTCCAATGGACTGCCTGGTATCCGGGTTTTGGTACCATGATAGTTATTGGGAGAGACTCGATTATTGGAATGGGAGAAACAACTATATTACCTAATGGTCTTATTTCAACATTAAATCATCAAGGGATCCATAACTCATTTCAGGCTCAAGGGGTGTCGAGACTAGGAAGCATTGGGGATTCTTGGGTAACTAGTGCAGATTTAGACTTGCAGGGAGCCCATGCACATGAATGGCAGAATTTTAGAAGGGAAATTATCAGTAATGGCATAAAACTTCAGCCTAGGTCGTACATACTGAAGTGGATGGGTGACTCTTCGGTTAGGATTACTGTTAAGAATGTTTCTGAGGCTATCAAATGTAAGAAACATGCTTTCTTAATTGGAGGATGGAGAAAGGTGCTATGGCACTGGGATTGTCTGCAAAAGCTAAAGTTTTTTTCTTGGTTAGTGGCGAAAAATAAAGTGCTCTCATGGGATAATCTACAACGAAGGGGATTTATTGGGCTGGGTATTTTCCATTTGTGTATGAAGGAGGAGGAATCGGTTTTCCACTTATTTTTTGACTACCCTTTTTCGAAGGAGGTGTGGACCAAAGTAACACAAAGATGATCTCTAACAGGACAATGGACCGACACTTCTATCCCTAACTGCTTCAAGAACTGGAGAACTCTTAATACAAGTTATCCAACCCTCCCGGCCTTCATTGTTTGGAATCTTTGGAGGGCAAGAAATGGTGTGATATTTGAAAATTGGAAGCCATCGACTTAGAAGGTAGTTATATTATCCCTCTCGACAATGGAAGATTATAGGTTGTCTTCTAGGAAGAAGAAATTTCGGAAGATTACAAAGAATCTTGAGGTCAAGTGTTTGGTTGGGTGGTTTGATGGTGCAGCCTATGAAAATGGTATGAACAGTGGAGTTGGAGGTGTCATCCGGATTAATGAATACAAATTTTTTAAATGGTATTTAAATTGTGGTCCTGGTACAAACACCAGACCAGAGCTACTTGGTGCATGGGCTCTTCTAGTTTTGGATATTCGGTTTGACATCATGGAGTTCTTTGTGCAAGGTGACTCGAGGATCATTATTGATTGGTTGACTGGAAGAGGACAACTGAATGTTTTAACAGTTGAGTGCTGGAAGGAAAGGATTGCTGAGTTAAAATTTCATTTTTAGGCTATTACTTTCTGGCACGTTTATCGTGAAGACAACATTGAGGCAGATAGACTTTCAAAGATGACCCTTAATAAGCTGTCTGGGAAAATTGAATTTTTCCAATGTGTGGGAGATCATGAAGGCCCACATATGTTCTTAGATATTTTCTAGTTTCCAGTTGTCACCGATGATCATCTTTTTGTTTTTTTGATGATTATGTTGTAATAGATACTGTTGAAATTACTGATCGGTATTATGGTTTCTGGATAGTATGTCAATGATGACATTATGATGGACAGTCTGGATGAAGATTAGGGAATCTATTTCTTGATATTTTTCTGTAGCTGTCGGTGTGACACTATATGTAATGAACAGTGTATATCTCTCTATGAATATAAAGTGAAATTTTTTGTGGAAAAAAAAAGTAAGGGAAATTGTATTAAAATGTAGAAACCTAGGCTAGTTTTATTAGTCCTTAACATGCAAAATGTAAAATGTTTGGCTATAGTTTTGTAAAAATATTAAAATTTCTAAGGATTTTATATAGTTTCTATAAGATGTTAGCAATTTTTGTGATAAAATAATTATATTCTATGGATTTTGGGAGAATCATTTTTAGAAAAAATGGAAATTGACAAATATGTTTTTGGGAAAAACCATGGAAAATTAGCCCATTTGAGAAATTTAGCCCCTAAAATCATCTATGGTCCCTTTCATAATTTTAGCAGCAAGGTGTCTTAGAATGTTAGCATACTATATGATTTCATTTTGGATTTGATGACAGTAATCATAACTCTCCACATCCTTATGAACCTTACATGAATGATTTTAAGAATGGAAATTTATATTAAAATGTAGAAACATGGTATAATCTTACTAGTCCTTAATATGCCAAATGTAAAAAATTTAGGGATAGTTTTGTAAAACTATTCAATTTTCTAAGGATTTCATATAGTTTCTATAAAAAAAAATTGGCCATTTTTAAGGGAAACTACAGTGTCTACGAGAAAATAGATTATACGGGAAACTGTTGAAATGTTCTTTTTACCAATCAAAGATTCATTACTTAGGGAATATCATATCCGGTGAAGGTATCATTGTGGATCCAGCGAAAGTAGAGGCTATTATGGAATGGTCTGCACCGAAAAACGTACAAGAAGTATGCAACTTTATGGGTTGAGAAGGATATTACTGATGGTTCATTGAAGGTTTTTCGAAGATAGCAAATCCAATCATAGAATTGCAGAAGAAAAACAATAAGTTTGTATGGGCTAAGAAATGCACAGACGAAATTCAAGGGCTCAAGGAGTTATTGATGACAATGTCGATACTGAAAGTCCCCGACATGGACAAGAAATTCTTGGTATGCACGGGCGCATCCAAGGAAGGTTTAGGCAGAGTTTTGATGCAAGACAGTCGAGTGATTGCTTACATTTCAAGGAAATTGAGAAAGCATAAGGATAACTACGCAAAACATGAATTGGAGTTATTAGAAATTGTATATGCCTTGAGACTTTTGAGACACTATCTGATTGGAAGAAAATTCAAATTAAAGACAGATCATTATGGTTTGCAACATATATTTACGCAGAGTGACTTGAACGTGCGACAAAGGCATTGGTCATAATTATTTAGCGAATACGATTTTGAGATTACTTACACTAAAGAAATGGTGAACAGAGTGGAAGATGCGTTGAGTCGAAGACCACACATATTCTTGGTAATACCTCTTAGCATATTATTTTTGAATAATATAAATTATTGGAAGAATAAATATCATATTCATAGTTTGTAATTTCATCCTTTCATAATNAATTAAAAAAAAAAAAAAAAACGATCAAATTTTAGTATATGATTTATATCTGATTTCTAAAAATTACCAATTATTATCTCTAGTCTATACTACTACAAATTTCAAACCCCTTTTAGAATTCGAGCATCTAGCAGTAAGGTCACCTAGAGTGTTAGTCTCTAAAATGATTCCATTTTGGATTTGATGACAATAATCATAACTTTCCACATCCTTATGAAACCTAGGTGATATTTTAAGTTTAATTTTGCTCGAAATTCCATAGTTGGATTTACATATTTAAGTGGTTACGTCTGTATAATCCAAATGTCTGTGGGTTTTTTTTAGAACATTGAATTCATTTATGAATTCAGAAATGCAATTTAAAAAAAGAAAATTGTAATTTCCTCCAAATCTATGTTTATGTAACCTACAGAAAAAACCAAAACAAAGATTCATAAGGATGTAAGAGTTATGTCAACTTAAAACTAATAGTACTATAGAATAAAGATACTAATCAATTTCTAGAAATATTGATCAGTTTATTTTTAGGAGATCAAATATTAATCATATAAATGATATACTAAAATTCAACTAATTTTTTTTTTTTTAAATTGACACAAGATGAAACGAGTTACATAAATCTGTGAATACAATACGATATTTGTTAGTTCATTAATTTATACTATTTAAAAATAAGATACTATATAAAAATAATATACTATATTTGTATTGTTTAACGATCTAATTTCACTCTATAGAAATATTTAATTTCATGTTAGAGATAGCATTAGTTACATTAATTAAATAATAAATAAATGAAATTTCATTCTATATTTTCCAGTTCCTACACCAAACCAAAATCGTTCTCCTAGTTCTCCCAGCCCTGAACTGAAAGACGTGAATACTTTTGTCAGTTCCTACACCAAACCAAAATCGTTGGCCTACTACTGTTGATCAACGTCTAATGCAAGTGAGAAACTAGTGGTACAAAGCCCCATGTGTCATGCCCTTAACGATCTAAGTGTTGGGCATCATTGTCAGAATGCACACAAAGGAAGAGAGCCATGTAGGTTGTAGTTGATTAAATTCCATACAGTTTGTGATATCCAATAAAGATACCATTCATTGTAATATGGAGAACCTGAAGGTAAAAAACAATTCTTATGGCTCCATGTATCTTAATGGTCAATTTAGGAAGTTCATTCATTGAGTTTTGGTTTTCATCTATAAACTTTTCCACTCTTATTATAAATTTTAAAGATGTAGGAACTGTAAAACGTGTTACCTTTCCTTATTTTGATCCCTAACCATAATTTATGCTGGAACAACTAAACTAAATAGAGTCAAGGTAAATGCATTGGACGCTTATAATGTAAAGTAGAAATGATAGATGGTTGACCATGCAAAAGCATATGGTTGTAGGTGAGATTATCAACAATGTATTCTGATAAAGTAGAAATGAAAGATGGTTGGCCATGCAAAAGCATATGGTTGTAGGTGAGCTTACCAACAATGCATTTTGATTTTAATAGATTATAGTAAGTAAAGGAGGGGATATTTGGGTGTTTATTATGATGCTCCTTCTCCACCTGAGTGATATGTAAGTCAATGATTGAACTCAAGTTAGTTTACCATGCAGTTAGTTTACCATTCCTTCTCCAATGGAGACCTCTAGTGAGTGTGAGTGATAGTTGTAGTGACTTTTTGATTGGTATTGTACACAATGGACAAAAGAAATATTAGACTTTTTGATATGACATTGGACACATCGAGTGAACACAATCCCTAACGTGCACATATTCTCAAAGACAGACTGCATGCTCTCCCCTCTCTCTCCATCTCTTTATGCCCCCCTCTCTCCATCTCTCTCTCTACATTTACCCCTCTCTCTAGACTCTCTATTTACATCTCTATCTCTC
>ML809920.1:154933-169745 GCA_009831015.1 Picea engelmannii
ATTGAAGTGAAGCAAATAGGCTTCAAATAAGATCTAAACATGGAAATACCTTTCTTTGTTGCAAGTATCTCTTTAAGACTAGAAGGTATCTAGTCTCTACATCATAAGGTGTCCCAAATGCATACATGCATATTTCTTCAATATTATTTTTATTTTAAAGAAGAACCCCTCACCATGTAGAATATAATATAATTTGATGCATATGTTTCTAATATATAAAGAAACCATCTCCTAGAAGCTTTAATTTAGGAAGAGCCTTAACCTTTTCTTTAATTCTTTAAACAACCTTTGTCATTTGGACCGTCCTGGTCATTTGGACTGTCCATGGATTGTTTTCCATAGGGTGACATAGGAATAGAAACGACTTGCTAAGGAACACCTTTGAAATTTTCATCATAAGGAAGATCAAAAAAATATTGTTACCTAGCCCAAACAACATTAGGAACCTATGAAATGTAGTGAGCTTTGACATGAAGATTAACATTTTTAATATTCTTTTTTATCTTGGATATTTTATCCAAACATTATTTTGTCTACTATACACAAATCATGACATTTGGAATATTTATTTTAAAAGTATTCTTGCAAGGTATCCTTGTTAGTATTTGTCCAACCTTCAAAGATACCCACAAATCACAACATTTGGAATATTTATTTTAAAAGTATTCTTGCAAGGTATCCTTGTTAGTATTTCTCCTACCTTCAAAGATACCCATTTGTGTTCCATTGTGAATCGAAGATGTTGTTGTACAAAGTCCTGACCTAATAGTGTATGTGCACAAGAGTTGTACTCATAGAGTGTAGTTGTGCATTATAGATTGCTTATCATGATAGGTAAATTTGGAGCATACCTAGAAATTTGTAAGATATCTCCATCAGTACCTCTAACCTTGGTGGAGATAGGTTCCCAGAAATAGCCTGGAATTGCTCTATACTTTGCACATGAAATCATGGCACCGATATCAATCTGTGCTCAACACTCCATCCTTTAAATCCTTTAGTTTTGATATCAATAGAGATTACTACTGTGCTCAAGACTCTATCCTTTAAATCCTTTAATTTTGATATCAATAGAGATTACTACTCTGGAATGTTCCCAATCCAATATGCCAGGAACATCACGTTTTGCATGAATTTTTTTAAACTATTTATAGTTGTGGCATTTCGTCAAACACTTTTCTTATTATTGTCTCTTAGGTTGTGCTAGGGTTATACTGATGATTTTAATGTGTGTTTCTAGCAACAAATAAGAAGATAAAGCAATGAAACATACCTCAACCATATGCAAGATCAACAATATAATAGACAACCCAAAAATGCCTCAGATCTAATCTTATTCGTAATAGTAAGAGAACCTGATAAAAGAGTGAGGTCGATCCGGAATGATAAACAGATGGATCCAATAAACATAATAAGAGCTGGTACAAAATGATCCTAGTAAGAAGATGCAAGCCTCCAAGGGATGAATACACAATGAAGGCTAATACTGGAAGAGATCTGGATCATATGAAGTGCGAACTCCAAGACGGATGATGCTACGCCCTGCTGGAAGACTGAAACCCTGAATAATTCGTCCCTACTGCCAAAGACCTCCAAAAACTCTGAAGAATATGTCAAACTATAAATCGGGGTGAGTAAAATCCCCTCTTGAAATTTGAGACCAGAATAATAAGGGGTGCTCCTCCAAATGTTGAATCCCCAAGTGGGGTTGCGTCCTCCTGAATACTGTCAAACCCTACAATTTCGGCCCTAATGAAGGAGGCCTCCAAATGCTCTAAAACTCCCCAGAAAGATAGATAGGGACACTACAAGTCACTAGGTGAAGTCTCAGGACCCGATCTAAAGTATAACCCCTCCAAACTAAATAGATGTGAATCTCAAAAATGCCCTCCTTCTCTCCAATTCACCCCAATTCTCTAGGGAATCATGTGGACCATAAAACTCTCTCAAAAGGCACTAGAAATCTTGACCAAGGCCCTGCAAGTAAACCCCAAGTGCTCAAATCTCCAAGATCCCTCTCAAACTCCTACAACGAACCTTCCTTCAATGAATGGTGCGCCCCCCTTGTTGGAAACCCCCAATGGTGCACCCTCTCTCTTCTTGTACCTATAACTGGTGTAGAACTCTCCTACAACTGAGTAGATCTGAACTAGAATGGTGTGGGGGAGTATTGCATCCCCGAGACCAATCTTGGGACAAGCTAGGTGGAATCTTTAACCATTGAATCGTCCTCTAGGGTTTGTTAAGTCAAAACCCTCAAAACCCCCAAGGTATGGGCTCACTAGATAGAAGCCATATATCAAAAGATAATCATACATGAATGAATGAGAGAATAGAGGCCCTTTCCTCTTGTTTATACTTCCTACATCCTGTTGGTTGTGGAGCCTAATTATCTTCCTAATTTAGAGGTCTTTTACTTTCAGCTGTGTTTATACCCCATGAAGTATTTACACCCTAGAAGTATGTACACTCTTCCACACGGGGGAGTGCAGAGGAGGGGTACCCCCTCTGCGGAGTCCGAGGGGGCTATCCCCCCGGCTGGGGGGTCTGGGGGCAAGCGGGCCCCCGAAGGAAAAATTGCCTTGTAAAAGTATATTGTAATTTCATTGTAAATCTGGACCGTTCATTATAAGGTCACAGATCTAACAGTAGAAATTGTGTTAGGGTTTTTTTCCCTAGAAGGCAACCTTCTTTTATGAGGGAAATGTATTGTGGCTATGTATGATGGAGAGTATTGTATTCTGAGAGACGAGATTGTGAGAGAAAGAAGAGGAAGTTACAACGGGTTTTGTTGTAGGTTGTATCTCTTCATTTGTTGGATAATAATAAAGGAAGGACCTGGCAATTTCTCTAGTGGACGTAGCCCACACTGGGTGAACCACATAAATCTATGTCTCTCTTGTATTATGTATCTTCTATGTTTTGTTTCCACAAATTTGTTTTATTTTATTGCACCGCGGTCCTGTTTTTCTAACACATCCCCTTATCTCTCCAAAGTGACTTTTATATTTTAATTATTAATTAATTAATTAAATCACTTTAATTAATTAATTAACCTTTTTACCTCTAAAAAGTGCCTTATCTATCCTAGTGGCTTCCCTGGCCACTGAAAGTCACTTCTCATCATCCTATCTTGTAGTCTTGTTCCTCTCGATTCCAATGAGATATTACACTGAGAGGTTCCTCCAAGTATTGTGCCCAAAATGACCTCTTCAGTGAATTTAATTAACCTATAGCTCAAAATACTCAAAATCATGGAAATCGTCGGAATGCAATAGAACCAAAGACAATCTATGTAGAATGGATCATAATGATGAAATAGGATGAGTGATGCAAGCTGGACCCCAAAATATCCTTGAATAGCTCCTGTACTCACTATAATCTCCAACTGGCTACTCTGGTCATCATAACACTGTGTAATACCCTGATGTCCCAAAGTGGGGACATTACAGTCCTCCCCACTAAAATATTGCTTGTCTTCAAGCAATAACTGAACCCATCCAAATATAATACCGGGGTCCCATGTACACCTGTGGGACACGCAGTAGGCCCCCTCTAGAGATGGTGAACTATCACAAACTCGACCCCCTAGGTCCCATATCAGGAAATGAACTGCAATACCCTGTGAAGCATAGTCCTGAAATATATCAACTCCGTGTATATCCTACACAAGACACATGGCCTCATCCAAGAATGAGTCCATCCTACTAACCAAGTGAACTCCCGGATCCCATGGAAAACTTGGAAGTTTATCACTTCCAATCTCCTCTAACTACTCCTGTGTGAGACTAATCACTGTCGGAAGCCCTCCGTGCTCATCTGCTATCACCTAGACTATGATGCTCACCCTCACGCACCAAGTCTCAATTGGTTTCCTATGTCGATCCACCTCTATCCTGTTGTAGGCCGTAAAAGCACTCATGTCAAGTGGTCTCAGCCTAGCCACTCCCCATGTCCTCAGCCACTGTCTATCTCTTCTCCTGCTATTGTCTATGATAAAAGTGTCAAGAAATGCTAACAGAAACCTCTATAGCTGACTGTAGGACTCAAAAATACCATCTGCTTTGGTCAATCCTAGGGACTCGATCATAAGTTCGTCTATCAGTACCCATGATAAATTCTCGCTTGTAGTCATCACTGAACCCCAATCATCAGGTACAACCGGAAGTAACTCCTCCAACTGTTGGTCAACCAATCTCCATCTATCATCTCCCATGAAATTGCGGAAGCGGTGAAGGTGAGCTCTTGTAACTATGTGCTGCTGCAAAGGAGTGACATATGCATACTCCCCTAAGTGTGTCTCCTCCCTGCAATCCCATACATCCATCTGAATCTGACTGCATAACTTGGCATGCCTCTGTGAACTATCACCCATCACTGTATGCCCCTACATACTCATGTCATCTTCTGTATACTCCTTTTGCATCATAGATCCTGGGCGTACTTCTAGATCAACCTCTATTTGAAGGTCAACCACTCTTGGGACACAAATGGAAGTGTCCTCCATCAACTGGTGCTCCTCTACTAGACCACCAACATCCTCTAGCCATGTGACCAAAGGACATATCTGACTGTCCACTAGGATAGATGAAGTGGATCTCTGACGAATCTCCTCTGATCTGGACTCTGATTCTTGAAGGGTTGTCTATGTGCCTCTCAAGAATCCTCGAGTGCTCTCCAACTTCTGAGTGAGTCAATCCACCTCCAACTCCTGCTCCCTCAAGGCCTTGTGATACATCTCTCCAATCCCCAGTAGGTAGTTGTTGGCCCTTGATGAAGTTTTGGAGAACCTTGGTCACATTTGACCATTTTTGGGACTTCGATAGGTTGGTCGAAGGCAGAGCGCAAGGCGAAGCGGAGATCGCGGGATCTCGACCCCTTTTTAGGGCATTTTTGGGTTTAGGGTTTATGTAACGGGTATGGGATGTCGGCCCATGGGCTTACCCATGTTTTAGGCCCTTTTGTAATGTATAAATAGAAAGCTAGGCGATGTAAGTAGAGGGTAGTTATGTGGTAGTGTGATATTGTGCTAAGTGCAAGTGATGTAAGTAATCGAATCTATGTGATCGAGCTAGCTCTATGCATACTACATGTTGAGAACTTGCAGAGCTGAGTGCAAGTGATTGTAAGAAAGGCTTTGTGTTGTAACCTAGCTCGGGGAAGGAGGGTTTGGCAAGGTGCGTGCAAATCTCATGTCCTATGCAGAGTGGGTTCTTGTGGCTCTGTGCTTGTAGAAGATTGACAGAAGACAATAAAGAAGAGAAGAGTTGGTGGACGTAGCCCCACACTGGGGTGAACCATGTATATCATGTGTTGTGCTTGCTTTGTGCATTATAGTTGTTGTGTTATTCATGTGATTTATGATTAGTGCAATAATATATGTTAGATGCATTTGATATAGTAGCTTAGTGCTTAGTGATGTGAATGAATGCAAGATCTGATCTATTTCTATATGCTAAGTGCTTGGATGTATGAGATCTTGTTGAATACTGCAATGTTCTGTAATTAGGGTTTCGACCTGCGATGTGAATAAAGGCTAAATACTGATGAATGTTAACTGCTAAGTGCTATGTTAAGTGTTGTAATCACAGATCCGTGTTCCAGCTAGGTTTTAGACACTTGAGTCCTGCAACCACCACTGCATCTACCTCGGGTGAGACTTCATCTGCTTCACAGGTGTTGCCGAAAGGGTCGGTAGTTAGGGTTTTGTTGGTGCATTGTTGAAGCGTTGAACCTTAGGTCTGCCCCTATGCCAACAATAATCCCTGTCTGTCAACAACTACTGGTAGTCATTCCTCATCATAGACACTGTCTCCCTGAGAGTATGAAAATCATCCATGGGAAACCCCCCATCTGAATTTCCATGTGCCACTGATGCTCTCCAACAGTAATCTGCCATCAATGCATGCATGTCATCACTGTGCCTCCTGCCTACCATGATCATATCCTCACTGACTCTCAATTGTGCTACTAGGTGGGGTGACTCCTGATCACAATCATGTTGAGGTGCCACCTCATATCTCGCATTGCTAGTATCAATCCTACTAGTGTCAACTCTGAAATTCCCAAAAACACTTTTTGCATAAGATAATGTGTTGAACTGCCCACTGTCTACTATGTTGTTGGGTACTCCTGTATGCCACTGTACCCCATCACTAGATGTTATCTCCCTCTGAATCACACTGTATCCTATATGAGCATTCATATCCTCCTATGCACTCACCCTGCTACTATCATCTTCACCTGGATCCCATATAGATGTGTCCGGATGCATGCTATAGTCATCCTGACCAATAAAGGGTGCATCCTCATCATGACAAGATGATCCTAGAAGCAAGTGTCCCATCCAATTGTCAATCTCTCTCACTTGCTCAACTAATGGAATCTCCAAAAGAGGTGACTCAATCTCCACATGCTGGTAGGGATGCACAAGGTCCACTGTATCCAAGTCATGTGTCTCCTCTTGGATCTATGGATCCACATGTCCATGGTGTGCATCCCTCACATAAAGCTCCTCCATCATATCTGACATGCCATTGATATCCTCATATGACGTGGCGATCATGGGTGCCTGAAAGGATGACAAATGTGTCACGACCCTCATAGGAAGCTCATCCGATCTAGGTGCCAACATGTGAGAATCCTCACTAGTGTCACCACTTTGTTGAGGTGTAAGGTCATCAATGGTATGTGATATGTTTGTTGAGACACTGGGGCTATCGTCCTGTCCATCCAACTGTCCCTCCAATGCGCAAGTGTCACTATCCTCCTCAAGTGTGCAAGAATCACTAGCCTCTATGCAAGAGTCACTATCATCATCATACTTCTCTAAAGAAGAATCTATCGCTCCATCTTCACTTACCTCATCATCACTGTCATAGCGCACCTCAACAATATGCTTCTTACCCTCACCCCTACACTTATGATCTGGTTCCCAAGGCACCTTGCAACTGTAGCAAATTTGTGTGCTCCTAATGGGTGTGGGGTTACTCTATGCTTCCTTCCATCTAGTTGTTGTGGCCATGTATTCCTCTGTTTGGTTGACCCAAAAGGTAACCTCATCTGTGCTCCACCTAGGATTGTTCATGGATAAGTATTGTTGGAATGTTACATCAGCCCTAAATCTCTCACTAAGGTCATAGTAATATTCCCATCTACAACGTACAACCTCTCTAGCAAAATCCTTAATATCCATCTCTTCTTATGGAAGACCCATCAAGATGGTAGGAGTGTAAGCTCTGATACCAGTGGAATTTTCCCAAACCAATATGCCAGGAACATCATGTTTTGCATGAATTTTTTTAAACTGTTTCTGGTTGTGGCATTTCGTCAAACACTTTGCTTATTATTGTCTCTTAGGTTGCGCTAGGGTTATACCAATGATTTTAATGTGTGTTTGAAACAACAGATAAGAAGAAAAAGCAATGAAACATAGCTCAACCATATGCAAGATCAACAATACAATAGACAACCCAAAAATGCCTCAAATCTGATCTTATTCATAATAGTAAGAGAACCTGATACAAGCGTGAGGCCGATCTAGAATGATCAACAGGTGGATCCAATAAACATAATAAGAGCTTCTACAAAATTCTCCCAGTAAGAAGATGCAAGCCTCCAAGGGATAAATACACAATGAAGGCCAATACTGGAAGAGATCTGGATCATATGAAGTGCCAACTCCAAGTTGGATGATGCTACACCCTGTTGGAAGACTGAAACCCTCAATAATTAGGCCCTACTTCCAAAGACCTCCAAAAAATCCGAAGAAGATGTCAAACTGTAGATCGGGGTGAGTAGAATCCCCTCCTAAAATATCAGACCGAAATACCAAGGGGTGCTCCTCCAAATTCTAAATCCCTAAGTGGGGATGCATCCTCCTGAACACTGCCAAACCCTACAAATTCGGTCCTGATGAAGGAGGCCTCCAAATCCTCTGAAACTCCCCAAAAATATATATTGGGACACTGCAAGTCACTAGGTGATGTCTCAGGACCCGATCTAAAGTATAACCCCTCCAAATTGAATAGATGTGAATCTCAAAAATGCCCTCCTTCTCTCCAATTCGCCCCAATGCTCTAGGGAATCATCTACACCATAAAACTCTCTCAAAAGGCACTAGAAATCATGGCCAAGGCCCTGCAAGTAAAACCCAAGTTCTCAAATATCCAAGATCCCTCTCAAACTCCTACAACGAACCCTCCTTCAATGAATGGTGCACCCCCCTTCCTGGAAACCCCCAATGGTGTGCCCTCTCTCTTCCTGTACCTATAACTAGTGTAGAACTCTCATGCAACTAAGTAGATCTGAACTAGAATGGTGTGGGGGAGTATTGCATCCCCGAGACCAAGCTTGGGACAAGCTAGGTGGAATCTTTCACCACCGAATCGTCCTCTAGGGTTTGTTAAGTCAAAACCCTCAAAACCCCCAAGGTATGGGCTCACTATGGTGAAGACCCCCCTCCTCTCCAAGGGCTGAGCGACCTCCTGGTCTAGGATCTTCTCAATACTGAATTGAAACAGTGTTCGATTCCCTGCTGGAACCTCTCAAAAAACAATTCACAGGTCTTTGCAAAACTCCACTCGTGTGCACAAGCGCTAAGTGCAAGTCTTCTCCACGTGACCATGCCTTGTGACCACACATTTATCCGAAAAGGTGTGTCGTGATTTCACGTATCAGCTATATTAGTCAACCAACTCTCGAGTCCCAAAATTTCGACAAGGGCCTAGTGCATGCTAACTCCTCCCTTATCCCTCATCCATATGACCCTTCGTTATGAACTAGGGCCAATCCTTCCGAGCATGTCGGGATTTCGCATATCGGGAACTCTCGGTGCAATTCACCTCTGTTCTCCTGATCCTCCGATACCCGAAATTGTGAAATCTTCAGATCATATTAACGGTCCACACTAGCTCTCCAGCCAACGGCTGTGATCAAATCACGATTTTGCATTTCGCGAATTCTCACAACTCCACCCTTTGACCTTTCCACTCTACGAGTCAGTGAAATGTTGATCTCTTTCCATGTGTCCCCTTTCGATGGACGACCTCGATGATTTCAGGATTTTTCGTTTCGGGGTTTTGCAAATTTCTCTTTGCTTCTTCCAAATCCTTTGGTTTTGCGAAATTCCGATAACTCCTCGCAACTAACCATTGCGCTACTTCTCTGAGATCTAACAGCTTGAAATATTTCGGCTCCTACTGAATGGAACTTGACCCTCGATCTTATCCAATATTTGAAATTATTTTTTGAAGGATTTCTCCCCCTCAATCCTCCATACTTATTCTTTCTTCAAACTTCAATTTTATGCGCTCCACCTTTGAACACTTCAACTCTTCAAACTTAGAAGTTTTTCTAAGTGTTTCCTCTCGAGACTTAAAACCACTACTCCTCCTGAGCTTCTGGTAAATGAAACTTGACCTCGGCCCTGCACACACTTTCACTTTGCATCTTCTTCAAAAGACTTTATGATGCCCTCCTGGCATACTCTGCGCTCAACCTCTTGATCTTTCAAACTTTAACACAATTTTGTTTCTATATGCACTCCTTGCGCTCAATATGCACTCTCTGCATACAAAATTTCCCCGCTATCTCCTCTGAGCTTTAAGTCGAAAAAAAAACTTCTTCATACTCATTCCTTGCGTTCTACATGCACTCCTTGCATAATCTTATAGAAGAGAAACAATTGAACTCATTCAATTATTCATTCATTCACTATGAACATCATACATTCACAAACACATAACAACATAGTCAAACTGTAAACAATATCAACACTGTATATTTGGGTCAATTTCCTCTGTTCTATTCATTTCAAAGAAAACATAATTAGAGCGGATATCTCCTATAGACACAAACTGAAACTTGTCTAAGGACCCAGATTTTCCTTGCTCTTCTTCCTCCTATCTAAATACTATTACATTCTACTGAAGAGGTTACCTACTCAATTGAATTAATGCAACCTAATGACTAATACGGGCAATTATCCTACACCTGTAATACATTACAGTCATGTAAATGATTTACAATTCTTTTGTCCTTTCAAACGGTGGCCCGACTTTACAAACAGTTAATTAATTAATGAGAAAATAAAAAATATCTCCACACCGCTACCAAGTGGATTAAGGTCGGTTTGGCTCCTTCAATGTGTTTAAGTATCGATTTTGATTCCACGCCCACCTTTTTGGATTTCGATAGTGATGCTCCTGCATCACACTAGCTAGAAGCCAGATATCAAAAGATAATCATACATGAATGAATGAGAGAATATAGGCCCTTGCCTCTTCTTTATAATTCTTGCATCCCCTTGTCTCTCCAAAGTGACTTTTCTTTTTTAATTATTAATTAATTAATTAAATCACTTTAATTAATTAATTAACCTTTTTACCTTTGAAAAGTGCCTTATCTCTCCTAGTGGCTTCCCTAGCCACTGAAAGTCACGTCTCATCATCCTATTATGTAGTCCTATTCCTCCTGATTCCAATGAGCTATTACACTGAGAGGTTCCTCCAAGTATTGTGCCCAAAATGACCTCTTTAGTGAATTTAATTAACCTATAGCTCAAAATACTCAAAATCATGGAAATCGTCAGAATGCAACGGAACCAAAGCCAATATGTGTGGAATGGATCATAACAATGAAATAGGATGAGCGATGCAATACAGACCCCAAAATATCCCTCAATAGCTCTTGTACTTGCTATAATATGCAACTAGCTACTCTGGTCATCATAACACTGTTTAATACCCTGATGTCCCAATGTGGGGACATTACTCTATCTGTAATTGCCTTGATTTCAATGATGCCTTCCTCTTTTCTTTGAGGATTTTGGTTTCTCCTTGATTGAACCAAGTGTAACTCTTCATGCTCTGCATCTTCCTCTAATGTTGCTTCTTCATAGGATTTGCTTTGGTCTTCATTTAAAGAACATTCATGCACTATATGATGAAGATTTTATCTATCAGAAGGTAAACAAGGTTGCATGGTTAGCGACGGGTAGAAGTGAATGAAAAATTAAAATGATTGAAGAGAAACATAATCCGAGTGGAGCTTTGCGTAGATGTCTTATCATCTAAGCGGAGCTTTTGCACCTGAAACTCCCAAATAGATCCAACAACATCTGCTTTTCTACTTGACAACCAACGAGCTTATCCTGCATGTATCCCGAGGTCAAACCATCAATGAAAACCTTGAAAATGAAAATTTATGAGTTATATAAATAGTGATATGCACATAATAATCTATAACTTCAATGAAATATACCTAACTTTCCATGTGCTCCCCGCCATGTATTGAATCCCAGCCATGGTTAAATTATGTGCACAATTCACAAACATTTTAATACCAACAAACAACACATAGAACTCGCATCAAGGTTGAATAACATTAATCCCATAACATTGTTTTTTATAAAGGGAAATAAAGGATTATGTTTTATATCGATAAAGGTTTAGTCCGGTTTTCCCAAAGGTTAAAGGAGTAATGTTAAAAATTTGAACAAAAGGATAAAACCTTCTTATTCATGGATGAAGTCTTTGTGACAGTTATTCATGCTTATAACCATCGAAATGATTAATCTTTTGATGATTGCCCAATTTGAACATTGCCTCTAGGATGAATCTTCAGTAGTCCATTAACTCTGAACAATTCAATCACCAAGGATTGTTAGACTCAACGGTAAAGTTTTGAACCGGTAATCCTTTATAACTTCTTGTTATTGCTGCTAGTGACTGCTTATAAATTTCTTCCACAAATTTACCGTGCCTTTACTAAATTTCTTCCACGAATTTACTGTCTTTACAAGTAACGATGAAAATTGGCTGTTGAATCCATGTGAAGAGAGACAATCCGAATTTACGATTTGAAATCAAACTTTGAATATTTCCCCTTTTAAAATGATTTGTAGTTGCATCTCTCAAACTTTTCGAATTTATTTTTCTTCGTATTGCATCCAAAATCATAAGTCTTTCTAAATGAATGAATTGCAGAGGGGTTCACAAAAAAAACTGGACCATTTTTTCAGTTGCTTGGATGCTTTGGCCTTTGTACATGTATCCTTTAAATCTTTCTCAATTTCAGAATGTACTCTAGTTAGAGAGAGAAAGATCATCTGGATCTATTTTAAATCTTTAAATATTTTCCTGACTAGATTGAGAATGATTCATGGCACAAAAGTATAATATCTTTTGTATGCATGGTTAGAAAGATTCATGCATTGTGCATTTGTACTCATTTCTCAAAGAAATATCACATAGCTTTCGAGAGAGAAACAAATCAGCATAATGTTTCCTTAGATTATGAAATTCACCATAGAATTATTTATCAACTATGTGAACCAAATATTATAGTGGATTTTAATCATTAGATATTGCATCTCTCTTTTTGTGTTCTAATGATGACCACCAATTTTTTAATTGACTAGTAAAACCCCAAGTGAGTCTTGTAGTCACATTCTTTATAAGAAACTTGATTTTTTGAAAGTGCCCTTTGCGTTTTATCCCATCCTCCCCATGCATGGAGGGAGGGATTTCATGATATCATTTGGAGAATTTCATTGGTGGTATTTATAACTATATTCCCCTTCTTTTTTTACCATTTTTACATAGGGATTTGACTTTTTTTTCTTTTTTCTATCTTATACCATTTTTCTTTGAGATTATTTACATAGGTCCAAGCTCTTTTCAATTTTTTTTATTTTTTTTTCAAGGAATTCAAAATAATGAACTTCCCCATTATATATTTTTAAATATTTCAATACATTATTTTTGGTAGAATCCTTTTCTTTATATAAACATGAGATAGGGCCATGCTTATCATCTTTATATTCAACGGAGTTGGAGTCAGGGGTAATAGATGATTTTTAATATTAGACAAAACATCTTCAACTTGATCAATTCTGGATACAACAGATGATAACAATTCATAATTTGTCATCATATTCTATGATAGGCTAGTTTGAGTCACATGTGTATGGATTTGACTAACATGCTCTTTGATTATCAAAATATCCCTAGCCAAATAATCAACATTCTAAAATAGAGCCACACTTACTCATTGTATTGGTATCGTCACGACCACCAAAGAACGTAGCATGAACATTGATCCATCCAGAATCATGCATGGCTTGGAGAATTGAAAGGACACTGAATGAAACAAGCCATAAAAATGCCATTTCCTACATGCACAAGGAATAGAGAGATCAAATCTTATTGATAATGAAGAAAAAGAAATGGATGTGAAAAACAAATAAAGGGAGGCTAGTTATAGAGATGTTGAGGGTAGCTAGCAGAAGCAATACAAGGAACAATGAATCATCTTTTGGATTCTGTGCATCTTTGGAATTGCGTTCACTTCAATAATCTTTGAGAATATGTGCATCTTAGGGATTGCATTCAATCGACTTGTCCATGATTCCAATACCAATAAAAAATTATCACTCGCACTCAGTCCTAGAATTTGATGGTGTGTAGGACTTCTTTTGAGTTTGAAGATGTATTTGACATGTAACCATAACAATTACATGTTAACGTCCAATTATTTACATAGGTTGTAGGTGCCTAGTGGTTTACATGAAAAGGAGGGTTAAACTTATATGATCACTTTGAAAAAATACTCGTCAATCCAAGGCTAATAAAATAAATAGTGTGTCATAATACAACACAACAATCTTGATTTGATGATCTGGTTAACATTTTTTATCTGGCAACTTTTTAATAGGCTTTATGCAGTAAGATTTAACACCATACTAAGTAGTTGCAGAGCCTAGAAGCAACAAATTACAATGGCATGGAAATGGGGGAAAATTAATGTTGGTATTAATTAATGAAATTGAGCGGTGATGGTAAAATTAAACTAGGGTGGACTCTCGATGCGGATTTTCTCTTTGGTAGACAACACATTGAGTCGTCCATTCCAGTTCTAATCACCTTGATCAATTTTTCTTCGATTACCAAGTGATTGTTGTCTACAAATTAAATACAATGGTCGCAACTCGCCAGTTTATTATCCATGGGTAGATGCCCTCACCTTCTCTCTTTGCAAACGGTTGGTTCAAATTCTAATAAAGATATCATTCATTGTAATATGGAGAACCAGAAGGTAACAAACAATTTCTATGGATCCATGTACCTTAATGGCCAATACATTTTTAGGAAGGTCATTCATTGAGTTTTGGTTTTCATCTATAAACTTTTCAACTCGGATAAATTTTAAAAACGCGGGTGGAACTCGAACTGTCAAAGTTGTTACCTTTCCTTTTGATAATCCCCAACCACAATTTATGGCATAACAACCAATCTAAATAGATATACATGTAATGTAAAGTAGAAATGTAGATGGTTGACCATGCAAAGTCATATGGTTGTAGATGAGATTACCAACAATGCATTATGATTTTAATAGATTACACTAAGTAAAGGAGGGGATATTTGGGCGTTGATTATTAAATTAATAGTAATCTACATTCGGTAGTTAGTTTCACATTCCTTCTCCACTCTAGTGATATGTAAGTCAATGATTGACCTTCTGAAGTTATTTTATCGTTCCTTCTCCAATGGAGATGTCTAATGAGTGCAAGTGATAGCGATAGTGGCTTTTTTATTGGTATTGTACTCAATGTAAAAAAGAAATATTAGAAATTTTTATATGAAATTGGACAAGTCAAGTGAATGCAATCCATAAGATGCAAAAATTCTCAAATATGGCGATAGTGAATGCAATCCCAAAGATGCTCTCCCATCTCTCTCTCCATGATGAATGAAATCCTGGAGATGTTCTCCTCTCTCTCTCTCCCTCTCTCCCCCTCCCCCTCCTA
>ML809921.1:0-26733 GCA_009831015.1 Picea engelmannii
GAAATATGATTCTTCCATTTGCCTAGTCTAGAACATGTTTCGAATCTCCATGGATTTGAATCCTCTTTACCTTTTGTGTCACCACTGATTTCAATAAGATCCAAAGGGAATGAAATTCTTCTCTATAATTTGTTCCCAACTCTGCTCCAGTCGTGAGAGAAAATATATGTGAATAATTTAAATAAAGTAGGGCTACTGGGCCACATTCACATTGAACTCCTTGGCATGCTCCACCAAAATATCCCCAATGTCAAGTTAGATCTATAATGAACCTATAAATACCATGCACAAGCTTATTTATGGAATTTATTCTTTCTCCTAAAGTTAATCTCAACCCAAATTCCCTATAATCCCCTATATAATTGAATAAAAGATTATATATATATATATATATCCTCCCTTCATAATATTTAATATATTCAATTTAACTTTTTCAATTAAATAATATTTAATATATTTAATTTGGCTTTTTTCATTAAATAATATTTAATATATTCATTTAGATTTTTTCATTAAACATTAATATAGTACATTTGCAAAATTTTAATACAAAATATCTCACTTCAATATTCAGCATATCTGAACATTGTTTAATACTCCCCATGATAAACACCTTTCCTTTTAAGGATCATATTACCCATAACTTGTAACTCGTTGAACAATTCAATAAAAATAGATTTTAACTTCTTATTGTATTGGGTCAATTTTATCTTTTATCCTTCCATACGTTTCATGCTTTCTTGGAGAGTCCGGAGTCGATACTTAATTTTAGATGTTTATTCCAATGCTCTTGACCAAATTTATTCACCCATAAACCCAATGATATATCTCACATCAAATTAAAAACTACCCTCGATATTCCAATGAAATGATGTAAAAAATAAATATTATATTCCAATCAAACGGTGCCAACTTTCTTCCTCATTAGATTCCAATTTCCAATCATGTAAACTCTGAGGCTCGTACTCTTGTAATATATGTATTGAAAAGGCAGATTTTAATATAAGAATATTCGTTATTCTATTCCATTACCTTTTGCCTAGGTTGTTGAAATTTAATATTTTCAATTTAGCTTCCCTTTAATGAGTAACTATTTATTAATAAAATTTATATTTTTTTAATTGTTTAATGTACAATATATATTTAACATTATTGACTTAATTTTTTTTTCCACGAGAAAAAATGCTCTTTATATTCATAAGGATATAAAAATTTACAAAAAACCGTCTTCTCGAAAGATAGATTACAAAGGAAGAAAAGTTTAATGCTTGGCGCAGTCCATGACTGTCATAGTCTATCAACTCCTATTCTCATCTATGATCAGCTTTCAGATCAATAGGATTGCGGAATAAAGCTGAAAATGACAAATCAAAGCTTGATCTTGATGGTTGGTCCTTCATTGCCATCCTCCCATTTTGTAAAGAAGATTTGGCCCGGTGGAAGATGCAACACTCTTTTAGAAAGGGTATCTGCCTCACTGTTTTCCTCTCGGTAAATGTGAGTGAATGTGAGCTTTCTAAATAGTAGTGTAGCTTCTTTGGTTCTCTCTTTCCAACACTCAAGGGCTTCCACCTGAAAGTCAACTAGACCATTCAGCCAATCGATAGTAATTTTTGAGTCTCCAAGAAGTAACAGCTCATCGGTATGGCGACAAGCTAGAATGAGCGAGACCCATGCACCTAAAAGTTTTGCCTTCATATTAGATCCCTATCCGCAGTTCAGTGTCCAGCGTATGCAAGTGTGGGGGTTTAGGACAATTTTTCCCTAGCCCCACAAAGAGCACCTCCTTGTTGTGACGCTCCATCGAACCATGCCACTGCCCTGTCAATTGGGATATTCAATTTGTGCCTTATGGGAGGCAAAACATTTATGGTCTTACCTGATTCGGTCGCCTCAGCAAGTATGTAGCTTGACACTCTTTGAGCTGATGGAGTCTTCTCTTTAAAAATCACTGCGTTCCTGGCCTTCCATACATGCTAGCAAAGGTGGATAGGGAGCATTGTATGGGTTTTGTTAACACTGAAACAATTTCGAAAGAAGCCTTGTACACTGGAGTCAGACCATGAAGAAGTGAGCTTTAACGTCGATGATAGAATAACCCAGATCGAGCGGATGAAGGAGAACTGTATAAAGACATGAAGAGTTGTTTCGCAGGAGCACTTGCAGAGGATGCATTGATTCGGGCCTTACCAGCCATGAGCTTGCAGCTTTTCCTAGACTAGCAATTTGTTTTCTATCAGAAGCCACACAAATAATTTTATCTTCAATGAGCAATCATCCCTCCAGATCCTCTGTCTCCAACAAGCGATTAAAGGAATCCATCTTTTTGAAGCCAAAGCTTGGTATACATTTTTTGGGTTGAGCAAACCGGAACAATCTCCTCCCGTCCAGATGAGGGAATCCGACCCTTCTTGTAAGCTCACGCCAGCTTCCTTTATGTGTTGAATGTAGCCGTCCCATTCCAAATTAAACTCGGCATCTAGCTGAAGATCCGAGATTTTGAGCCATGTAACACCTAACAGTCCCCCATTTGTCGGAGAGCAGCATTGATTCAAGAAGATGAGACTTAATCACGTTCCTTTCTTCGAGTTAATAAATTTATAACCATTTTACAAATTTTGATTTTTTAAAGTTTCTTTTAATAATTAAGTGTCTCATAACCTATGTAATGTAATCATAGGATATTCTTTTATATAAAAAAGATTGATTTTTTTAATTTTCTTATAATAGTTAGGTCGACTTCATGCCGAACCGGTAGATGGGTGATTTGCATGTGTCAATCAAATTTCGGAACAAATAAAGAAATCCTCTGCCTGTCCACCATCTAGGAATGGAAGAAATACACCATCATGCATGTTAGTAAGGCCCCTCCCTCTTAGTAAGGCCCGAGTGACCCAATTTATTTACTCTAGCTAGCTTACTGGGAGGGGATGGAGTTGCGGTGAGGTAGGTAGTATCCCTGTCTTTGATCTCCTGCCCGATAGTGGAACATTTATGGTCTCAGCTGGAGAGAATTATGTATAAAGCTCTGGGACCAGACCGACCGTAGGAAGGAGAGGAAGGAGTAGTGTCTCATAACCTATGTAATGTAATCATAGCATCATTCTTTTATATAAAAAAGATTGATTTTTTAATTTCTTTTAATAGTTAAGTGTCTTGTTGTTCCTGAGTATGTACTTAAGGCTCAAAAGTACAGTGTCAAGGCATCCGAAAGTGGTTAGGATATGGAAAAAGGGAGATGTCAACCTTCAGAGCAAGAAACTAAGGGAGATTTTTGCATTGGGGTTGTCTGGCTTCGAACTGTTCCTGAATATTTATGTCTCGTTCAATGGCTGCCCATTATTGTTCAAGTTCGACCCGGTTAGTTGTTGTTTTGAGGATAGTGTTGAAAAGGTTTAGGGCGATGTGTGTTTGGTTCAATAATCTGGTTTCGACGTTAGGTTGATTTGGCGTAGGGTTTGTCATGGGGGAATAGCACAGGTAAGAAAACTTTTGAGAAAGGTTGAATGTTGTCTCAGCTTGGTCTTATAAAAGAGAACTTGTGGTCGCAGAGTTAGAATATGGATGTGAATCAAAGGCTCGTTCCTGTAACTGTATTATATTTAAATAAAGGGGCGAGATGGGAGAAAAACATTGAGCCTCTTACGGTGTCAAGTTCCAACTAGGGGAAAATCTCACGAAGTAAACGGGAGAAGAAAATATGTAAGAAAATAACCGATGTAACAAAAAATACATGTAGAATTCTGAAACTGCAAATTGGTCTTACACAGCTAATAGCTGGTGCAGAGGAAAGGCAATAAACAATTACAGAAAACCCAGATTTATTCGTTATAGTAGTGGTCGTACTAAAGTATAACGAAGCACATCAATTATGAATATGAATTGAAATTGAAAAATGAGGAACAAGAAATAAAACTTGTAATACAGAAGTGATGGAATTGAGAATCTCGGATCCGCTTGTATTAAAACTCAATGCACAAACTCTTTTACAAAAACTCAAAAAGGGTCCAGCCCTGTTTATTTCTCTCTGGGGTATATTTATACAATCTCTGCAAAGCAAGTAGAATCTCAATAGTCGCAAAAAATTTTAGTTATGACAGAGGAGAGAGCAATCGCTCCATCTCCCCTAATCTGTCTTCACTTAGTGCCAGGTGCTCATCTTCGCCCAGACTCGGTGCAGGCGATACATCTTTCCACAATTTGAGATACGAGTTGTGAAGGTTCCGCTTGAAAGCTGGCCTTGACGAAGTAACATTCTCGGGCTAACTGTTGTAGCTTGTCCCCCATTTGTGCATCGACGATGTCGAGGGCACATAGTTGCGCGCTGGGCTGGATCAAGTGTTGGTCAACTTGGGCCATGTCCACCCTATCCATCTGAGAGATATAGACCGAATCTCTCTCATCCTTCTCTTTCAGATCAAGCGAGATCTGTTCTACATTCATTTGCATTAATTTTTTTGCGTCGCCTCCAGTGTCCATACCCAATAGTTCGCCATCTATAGAATTGAAGGCTTCTTCTAATGAATGGGTTACCCTTTGGGCTTGTTCCTTGCCCAGGGAAATGTTGTGCTCCCAATCCTTCAATAGAATATTACCTCTGGTTTGTTCTGGGATGGCGAGTCTGGGAGAACCTGTCGAAACTCTGTTGTTCGTGGCTATCACCGCCTCCTGGAAGGTGACCCGAGCCGCTTCAACATCCCTTTCTTTGACAGTCAGGTTCTCGAAAACCTGATTCATCAACAGACACTTCTCTCAGATCGCTCCCACTTTGGCGAGAAAAATTTGTTGTGCGGAAGAGATTCTGTTCTGAATCTCGATCGCTCGAGATTTAAACCCCTCGACGTCGATCATCCTACTTTCGACGATCTCTACCTGAGCCTGCAACTCTGCAATCATAGCCCTTTGTTGCCCTGCCTGTATCTGACCGTCTCGGACCGCGAGATGTACTTGCTTGAGCTTGGTTTTGAGCGTTGCTATCTCATTTTTATCGGCTAGTCAGGCTAGTTCTATCTCCCGCTCACCTGACCTTTAGCATTTTCTATGGCCGAAGCTACTCTGGCTTCGAGAGTCTTGATCAGGGGATTTTTTCTTTTGAGCTGGTTTTTTAGCAATCCGACAGAAAACTGGTTTATCGATGCATACGCCCCTAGCGTTCCTATGATCTTCATGGTGAATTGCTCATTCTTTTTGTTATTTCTGTCGGTCATAACTTTGAACTTCTTAACAGTCGATTCTCCCTCTTGGTAGAACTCTCTTTTCACCACCACTTTTCTCTTTTTATCAAAGAAAAATTCATTCGGAGGAAGTTCCTCTGCTCTTATGGGCCTTAGTTCCTCGTTAAATATCCATCCCTCACTGACGTTTCCCTATGCCAACTGCAAGGGTGTGACCGAGGTGATGGGCTCTCCGATTTGTTTTTCCGATTCTTTTGGATTATCGATAGGATTCTTCTTCTTTGGAGGTTTAGGGGTCTTTGTCTCAGTTTCCATATTCTGTTTCTTTGGCGGGTCCGGAGTCTGTGCCTCTTCTTCGGGCTTCTAGTTTTGTTTCCCTTCATCCTGGCATTTTCCAGAGTTGGGAGCTGCATCTTTAGGGCCTTCAGTATCCTTCGATTCCATCTCAGAAACGCCCAGACTACCTCCTTGTAACACCGCGGGGAGACAACTTTGTCTGTGTTCCTGAAATTTCAATACAGAGGCTGTCTTTAGGTGCTAAGGATAGGATCCAAGCCAGAACTTCCTCATAAGACCTCTCCCCAAGAAAAATTTCACCCGGGGGTGAAAACTCATGTTCAAACCTCTTCAACCCACAATTAGCTAAATGGTTGCTCACGATTTTCTGAGGATCATGTTTTTTATACTCGATGGAGACCAATTTCAGGTCTTCTAGGGCTGCAGCCTTGGCTTTGGCATGCCCAAAATCCAATAAAGAATAAGAATTTATCCGAACGGGAAAAGACGACCACACCTTCTTTGAACATCCTTTGAGTTCTTTACTCACCCTGCCAATCACTGTTTGTCGGGCGACCTCGGGACAAGCCAGCTTGTCGGGGATGAACAATGGTAGTGCAAGTGGGGGAACATCAACCCTAAACACTCTGAAGTAGGAGAACTCTTCCACCACGTACCAGTCCGCTATACCACTCAGATTTGTAGCAATGTTGTCTGAGATACGAGGTGGTGGGTGACAAAAAATGGCGATATGCAGGGGCACCATCACCCAGTTGAAAATTTCGTATATGAAATTGTCTGCTTTATTTTCCCACAATTTGTCGTGATATTCATGTACGGGTTTTTCTTGGGATGGATTCCAAGCCCATGTCATCAAGGGGAATGGTGTCATGGAACATATCACGTCCATAACATATGTGGACATGAAAAATGAGGACGACCTCCCACTTGCCTTCTACTCCCGATACTCTGTGACCCGGTTGGCCAAATTGTCCGAGAGTATCTTTGCCCAATTAAACGAGCAACCTTCTGCTACCCGAAACATGAGAGGCACCCATGCAATGAAGAAGTGAGATGTGTCCTCCCTCCTGAATAGTCGGCATGTCATCATTTCCACATACTTATACTGTGGCTCCAGCGAAGCGATTGAATAAACGCCATAGTCATTTGCTCTGAATTTTGCGGAGCACGAGACCCAATCCTTTATCAAACCGGGAATGGTCTTATCGTATTGTGTGCACTCCTTCTCTTTGAACTCCTCCAGGAATTTAGCACCATACTTGTATTCAGATGTCGTCGGGAGCTTATACATGGTTTGGATATGCTCCGGCCTAAAAGTCCCGACCGTGACCTGCTGGTCGTTCATGATAGTTCTGGTGGGTAGGTCTATGTGATCCAACGCCCAACGGATCATATAATAATATGGGAGAAACAATGGTCTGGTCGCTACCCTGTGCATTCCGGATTGAACAACTATCTTGTATTTAGTGTTCAGGTCGTCCTTCTCATTGTCGTACGAGTCTGAATAATTCACCAACTCCGATTGCAGAATGTCTGAAACAAACGACCAGCTAGGGACTGAGTCGACACTCCGAGGAGAAGTGTCGGAGATATTATCCGAGCCTTGACCTGTGACCTCGACATTTGCCTTTGCTGCTTTCTGTGGAGCCATAGCTGAAGCTTGCATTTTCACCCTTCTGCAATAGAACTGCGTATACATGCAGAAATTAGTTTACTCATAAATGACGAGCTCTGCGTGCTTATGAAAATAATTTCATTATAATAAAATGAAACTCTTATATATATTTGAAAATTTGGTACTTTTCGAAATAAGCCTGTCAAATCGTAATTAGAAACAAATTAATTGCGTAAAATCCGATCTTATATGCGTGGATTTACCCTTATTCTCCATAAATGTCATAAATTTCTAGCGGTTTGATAGTCAGTCGAAGTATGGAGAGTAAATGGATATCTCCGGAAATGTGCAAGCCTTGGGGTGCGGGATATATCTTGCTTTATCTTAAAATATCAAATCTTACCAACGTTAATCAATTCCTTGCCGTTCTCTACATCGTGGATTTTCTTTTAACATAATTAATGTCCAACTCGCGAGATCGCGGGGATCGACTTCGGTTTAATTAAAGGTAATCGCGATTTAAGGAATTATTAATTTTATAATCGTTTTACTCGCCGTATCGCGACTCAGAACTTTGAAGACAATTTTTTGGGATATTAGTATGCCGAGTCGCGAAACCGTGAGATGGAAATAACCAAGACTCGATTAAGAGTAAGAAAAACTTGGATTAGGAGATTAATTAATCATGCTATAATTACATCACGACTTCGTGAGTAGGGGTTTTAGACGCCATAACTTTCGAAAAGATAGTGTCGAGTGGTGAAACGCCGAGAATGGATTTTAACCATGGTTATCTTTTTTTCCTTTGATCCTTGACCAGGGTTATCCCAAGAGGGCCTCGTGTCCTCGCCTCTCGGGGTTGTAAAAATGAAAATTTTGGTTCAACAGACACCGAGGCGGGAAGCTCCGACGACGTCTAATCATGAGTTAAAAGACTTTACCCTGATTATTGCTTAGAGTGAGAATTTAAAACGACTTTGTCGTTTCGTGACTCGGGAAGTGTGAACTCATGGATTAAAGTACCCGACTTGCGAGATCCCGAAGCAAACAAAAAGGAGTGAACATTATTACGAAAGTGGGCTTGTTTCGCGAGTAGAGAAGCATTATTTCTCTCGCGACTAGGTTTCAGAGATCTCATCATCTCGGAAGGAAAAAAGAAAATCAACTTTTAGATTTCAAGTATCGAATTGAAAATTGTGACAGGCCAAAAAACAAAGGCGGCTCCAACATAGGCTCCAACTAGGGATCCCGCCTTCCTGTGATGCGGGAAGAACAGTAGACCACGTGCCAATATTGGGTAAATGGAGTCAAAAGTTAAATCCTGCGAAAAATTCCAAAGAAAAAAGGATCGAAGGGGGGAAAAGATTATGTGTTTACCTCGAGAAGTTTTTCAAAATCAGATACTTTTTCTAAGCACAGTTGTAGTCCCTTTCACAATTTTCCCTTTCCCACTACTAACTTTGGGTATGTTTTAAGAAAGACGAAATGACCCTAGGAGACTCAATAGATCTTGTGGCTCTCGGCTTGCATCAAAAGAATGAAATTACATATTTTTTAATCGGGAAGTCTTGTCTAAACTCGGGATGTGGATCAGGTTTTTAGAAAGCATTGGTTACCAGAGTAGAGTGATATTCATGTATAACATCCTTACAGATATCTCAGACATTGCTTCACTGCCAGCGAGCTTGTTCAGTACCCCAGTGAAGTTATATGGCCCCTTTTACTAAATTTCATTTCACCACTTCGGAATATATTTATGCATTTAAATGCTAAGATGAGGGCAATCAATTTGTATCAGGGCTGATATCTGTGTAATATTTTGCATAAGAGGTCTGTCAACTTACTTTGATTACTCGATACCAATCTTCCCTTGGCCTTCACAACACCTTCGTTCTTAGGGAGACATGGAAAATAACTTTTTAAGGGGCATCCTGTTTGAGCAAGCTTTGATTCTTCTGACGCTGTTGAAAAACCTAGGAAAGTTAGGATCGCTCTAAATGTTCCTTTGCTTAGAAGGAGATCAAGTAGTTGTGAAGACCTTCTTTCCTATTAAGATCTGTTTTGAAAGCTATGAGGTTTAAAACGAAAAAAACTTTATCCCTTCGCAATGACTTAGGAAGATGGTGACTTGCTAAAAGTTAGACCGTAAGATAGATAGGATACCAAGTAGCGATTCATTGACTGAAAATACAGAAGGTCAAGACGGTTCGAGACTGGCTCTTGTAGATGTCTTTGGGGATGGTTACTTTTGACTGACTGTTCTTAGTTTTAGTGTATCGTTCAAATCATTTTAAATCAAAGGTTATCAAGCCAAGCAGTAATCTTGCTATCTAACATTTTAGCCGATATTGTAGTTTTAATGACGTTACCTTGGTTTACTTTAATAGTCTTTCATAATATGTGTATTGAGAAAGATCACCTTTACCCTTTCTTTTCACTTTCTTTGTGCATTATGAAGCTACTTTTAAATATCACCTGTTTCATGTCGATTTATTTCTGACACGGCCTTGCAAATTACTCTTCCTATTGGATTTGCAAGTAGCTGAATCTTGAAAAAAGAAAACACGAATTTTATTTGAAATATGTCTAAAAATTATGAACAAAAGAAAACAAAAAGTCCAAAGGGTAATAAAAATGCATGTATGTACACAAATTTTATTTTATTTTATTTTTTTATTTATTTATTTATTTTTTTTTATAATATAATGGCAACTGTTATTTCATGTAATGTTTCAGATATCGCCCATTGACAGGGGCGCTGAGGACTTCTCCGTCGATGTTTTCCAGCAGAAAAGAATTTTCTCCCACTGGAGTCGAAACCCTGAATGGTCCATACCAGAGGTGGTCGAATTTACTATGCTTCGCTGCTTCTTCTCTTCTTGCATCCCATCTTAGCACCAAATCACTTGGAGAGAATTCTCGATCTTTCTCTTTTCGGTCGAACAATGCTTTCATGTCATCTTGGTACCGCTGCATCTTTTCATCAACCTCGGTTCTCTGCTGTTGGACATCAATCAACTAATTAATTCTCCTGGTCACAGGATTGGGTTCTTCGTTTTGGTCTTTCCATAGCTTCATCACTGGTAGCGCCAGGTTTATGGGTAGAACAACATCTGTCCCATAGACCATTTGAAAAGGTGAAACATCGATAGATCTTTTCGTGCTTATAAGGTTCGCCCACAATGCATATTTTAAGTGTACGTGCCAAGACCTCTTATTCTCATCCAATACCTTCTTGATGATGTTTACCAGGCTCTTATTTGACGACTTAGCCAACCCATTCCCTTGGGGGTAGTATGCAATGGAGTGGTCGAGAATGATGTTGTATTTCTGACAAAAACTGATCATAGCCATAGATTTAAATGCTTGGGCGTTGTCAGTAACTATCTTTCGGGGACAACCGAATCTCAACAAAATATTTTCCTCCAAGAAGTTGATTACCACCAAGTTTGTTGCCTTCTTGGTTGGAATGGCTTCCACCCATTTAGTAAAATAATCTGTGGCTGTTAAGATCCACCTATGCTGAGCACTGGAATGAGGATTGATCTCACCTATGAAGTCCAGACCCCATTGTTGAAATGGAGCCTCAGTTTTGACTGGAACGAGTGGTAGTGCAGGGAGTTTCTGTTTCCTAGCGAATATTTGACAAGGGTCGCACGCGTGTATTTTGGCATTTACGTCTGAAAATAGTTTCGGCCAATAGTAGCCTGCTCTAAAAATATTATAGGCTGTGGCTCTCCATGCGTGGTGTCCTCCACAGACTCCTTCATGAAGTTCTTCTATAACCCATGGAGTTTCCGACTCGACCAAACAGACTAGAAGGAACCCGAGTGGATCCTTCCAATATAGCTGATTTTCGGCGATGCAATATTTTACAGCATGGAGTTTTAAAGTTATACATTTGGCTGGTGATAGTCCATCTGGGCATTTCAGGTTCAATAAGTAGAACACTATGTCTTTATACCAGCCTGACGATATGAACTTTTCCTCGATTTTGCTTGCATTTGTCTGGTCATCCGGCTCGTGTAGGTGTGTGTCTCCGTCTTCTTCTTGGAGGCAATTAATATCAAGAGCTCTAAGATTCGACTCAGCCAAGAGTTTGGCTATACCCTGCCCCTTTATCAATTTAGTTGGCTTGACTTCCAGATCGAATTCTTGTATTTTAGCGAGCCACCACCCTCGTTTTTCATCACTATCTGGCTGTACCAATATGTCTTTTACAAAACTAGTGGGCACACATGCGATTATTTTTTAATGTAGAACATAGGTCCTAAATGATTTCAATTCTTTTACCATTGCATATGCTTGTTTTTCCATTATTTCATATTTCAGTTCTGCATCTCTGAGGCTTTTGCTGAAAAACGCTATCGGTTGTTCGAACCCCTCTTCATTTTTCTGCAAGAGTACCGCGGCGATGGTATGTTCAGAAGCAAAAGAGAAGATGAGGAAATCCCTCAGATAATATGGACTTGCTAGTACAGGTGCCTCGCTTATAACTTTTTTAATGTGCGTGCAAGATGCCCTGGCCTTGGAGGTCCAATTTACCCCACTGTCCTTCTTCAACATTCCTGTAATTAGTTTGACAATCTCAACGAAATTGGGAATGAACCTTCGTAGAAAATTTATCTTACCTAAGAATGATTGAATTTCTTTTATATTTCTCAGGATAGTGATAGTATCTATCACTTCAATCCTCTTAGGATCAATCCTGATTCCTTCCTTAGATACGACATGGCCTAGAAGCTTACCTTCCTGCATAGCGAAATGTGATTTCTTTGGGTTCAGGGATAGGCCAAATCTGGGACACTTTTCGAAAGTTTGTTTCAAATGCATCAAATGTTCTTCGTCAATTTTAGAAAAAACCGTCAGGTCATCGAGGTAAATAACTATGAACTTGTCCCTTTCTCCCACGAAAGCGATGTCCATAGCTCGTTGGAAAGTGGCCCCTGCATTCATCAAACCAAAAGGCAGTTTGTCATACATGAAAGTACCCCAGGGCGTGGTGAAAGCAGTCTTTTCCTTGTCTTGTTCATTCATAGCGATCTGATTATAACCAGAGAAACCATCTATCATTGACATTCAATTAGCTCCAATAACCTTTTCTAAAATATGGTCCATCTTGGGTAGTGGGTAATTATCTTTGAGAGAAGACTTGTTTAAGTTTCGGAAATCCACACATAGTCTGATTTCCCCGTTCTTTTTTCTAACTGGAACTAGGTTAGCTACCCAGTCCGAGTATCTCAAAGGTACGATTATCTTTGCATCCAAGATTTTTTTAACTTCCTTCTCTATCACGGGCAACAGAATGGGGTTAATTTTCCTAAGTTTGTGCCTAAAGGGTTTGACCCCAGGTTTCAAAGGTATCTTGTGATAAATAATGGAGATGTCATATGTTTTTAGTTCATCATAGGACCAGGCAAAAACATCTTTATATTGTCTGAGCAAGTCTTTGTACTTCACTTTCATTTTGGGAGGGATGAATTTCGATAGTTTTACCATCCGGGGTTCTTTTTCGGTCCCTATATCATAGTCCTCCACCTCTTCTGGCTGGGGCTGCAAAGTGGACTTTACAGGTACATCGTTCTGATAAAAAAGTCTTTCCAAAGGAATCAATCCTTTGGGAATCTGATTGCTTTTAAGGACCAGCATACGATGATCCGCAATTTTTTCTCGGAAAACATCAGGTTCCTCTCCTTCTTGCATGATCCACATGGAGTCATTCTGGTTTTCTTGCTTAGCGTGAGTTTCTGAGAATTTGCCTACTGCTATAAGGAACTTCTTAATCTGTTCATCATCTTAAAATACTTGCTAGTGTCGGATATTGTCGGGTATGGAAGGCTTGTATCTGATTGCGATATGATATTTCAGTTTGAAGGTCGTGGTAGGAGAGAAGGTTGAAGCTTCCTTTGCCAACACATCATCATGTAGATTCTCTGCGCGAGGGATAAAATGGATACTTACAGTTGAAAAAAAAAATTCCATGAGATCCCAAACACAATTCCTATACGCTCTTAGCCTGGGATGCCTGGCTAGGTATTGTCGGTTCACTTGTCTTAATATCAATTCTGTGTCACCGTATACCTCCAAGTTTTTTATATTTAGTTTTTTGGCAGCCTCTAATCCTAATATCAATGCTTCATACTCGCATACATTATTAGTGTAATCTATGTCCCAATGATAGGAGAAAGGAACAATGAATTTACCTTCAGGTGCCACCAAAAGTACTCCAGCACCAACACCAGCCCCTTTAGAAGACGAAGCACCATCAAAATACATTTTCCATACACCGGTATTACACAGTTCTTCTGTCAAGGGGTTTGACTCTTCTTGCTTTGTATCGACCTCCTCCAGGAAACCTTCCAGACCGTCATCAAAAGACAAGATGCAATATCCCAGGTCTTGGTCTGCAATGTAGATAGGGAAGTTGTGTGGGTTTTGGGGATCACTGACCGTATATGATAGTCTTGTTTCTCTATATAAACGAGTGAACTGACCACCAAACATAGGGATTGTGGCATATGTCATGTCTAACTGAAGAGAACCCCCCAACTTGGCTCCCCATGACCTAGATAACATCATTCCATACTTAGGGGGAATGTTTGCGATAACCACATCCATCAGGATACTCTTGATCGGGACCTGTGCCAGGGTAACTACCAGATCTTTTATCATCCCCATGCATTTAACCTTCCTCGAATCAAAAGAGTACAGATTTCTATAAGGTCTTGTGATCTAGAGACCCAACTTCTCCATTATAATCTTGGGCATAACATTATGAGAAGCTCTGGAGTCTAACATACAATTATGCAGCAACTGATCATGTATGTTCAGAGTAATATAAAAGGGAGTGATGTTGTCTTTGGACCCTTCAAAATGGGGACCAAACGTGATGTTAGGTCTATCATCTTCCAAGTTTATAACATCAGAGTGGATTTCTAGTTCTGAGACACCTATTATTTTGGTCATTTGTTTGCGATAAACAGGGTTTTTCGCCAATTCCACTAAAGGGATTGGTATCTTAATTTTGTTTAACTCATTCTCAAAAATGAAAGCTCCACCCACCTTATCTGTTTCTCCGGTTGTGACTTCCGAATTCTTCCTTTCCAACATGTTTGTCTGGACAACTTTATCATTCATGGTCTTATTTGAAGATGTAGCTTCATTTACGGGTTCAGTCTCTTGTGTTTGAGCTTCCACTTTTTCCACCTCGGGCTCTTGAGTGCTTACTCTTCTAGTTTTGTTGTTGGGTAATGGGGTTTCATCCGATGGAGGCTCATAAGCTTGGCCCCTTTAAAGGATTTTCTTGGGTTGAGTCGTGGAGGCAGGCTTATTCCTAGATCTCAGGTTGTACTTTGGTTGAAAATCAACCATCATTATCTCAGTTTCTGGTTGGGATTCACTAATCTCAATGTGATCACCCTCTTCACTCTCATCTAACGATTGTGGCGTGTTTAAATATTTTTCATAGTCTTCGCGAGTCAGATATGGTTGACTACAGTCATCACCGAAGTTCGTGACATCATTATATGAATCTTCGTAGTCTTGAAAATCGTTAGCTCCTATAAAATTTTCATTCTTCAAGGGAGCTTGTATTTTCTAATCTTCCTTTTTTATTTGTCTTTGTTGATTAGGAGGGTTTTGATTTTTTCTGAAATATTTTTTGGGATATGAGTCAACCTTGGCCTGTTCGAGTTCCATTCGGGTTACTTTATTTGACAACACTTTAATCACTCTAGCCATATCATCCACCCTGTCGTCTGAGGATCTATTGGACCCTGAAGGGTCGGCTTGTTCTCTATAGCACTTGGTCTCTCGGTTTCCAATATCTACCCTAGCCTTAATTTTACCCGAAGCCATCATATTAGATTCTATATCTACCGCATCGTCTTGCATACGATTTAAGGTGGCTCCCCTTCTCTCTCGCAAAAGTAATGTGAAATCCAACTTGAAAGCTCCGGCGAAAGTCACTTTGGCCACGGGTTGAGATGGTTTGACTTCAGCTGGGATTTTATTGTATAGCTTGTTGAATCTCAGAATGAACTCCATGACTGATTCTGAGTTCTTTTTCTTCAAAGACCCAAATTCGGTTAGATAATAAAGATGATATTTTCGCTCGACCCATTGTCCGAGGAAAGCGTCTTCCAAAGAATCATATGAAGGGATAGAAGCTGCGGGTAAGCTCCGAAACCAAGTTCGGACCTGACACTCAAAAGTTTGGACAAGGAGTCTCGAATATACATCCTCGTGCTTGATACCGAAGATATCTGTGAACTGGTCGAAGAAGTTAATATGTTCAGCGGCGGTCAGATCTCCCTCCCCAGTAAATTTCGGTAGATTCTTTATGTAGTTTTCTGGGAGATCGTGTAGGGGGATGGGAAACACCAAAGGGGCATATCGGGCAGCGACTTTCGTAAAAACTCTGGGAGGGGGGGGAGGCCCTTGACCTCCACCTCCTCCTAGAGGGACCCCTCCTCCACCTCCTCCTAGAGGGACACCTCCTCCACCTCCCCCAAAACCTCCTCCTCCTCCTATAAACCCTCCAACTCCTCCTCCGGCGGCTGCCATCATTGTTTGTGGAGAGTTATAAAGGCGGTTTTCAAAAAATAACAGGGAATTTTTATTTTCTTCGCTAAGAGGAGACTCTGATGAGGAAGGATAAGGAATGTGAGGAGTTGGTTCCTCGGACTTGCAAGAGACAGAATCGGTAAAACCTATAGGTGTGGGAAACGAGTGTGTAACACACTCTTCAGGATTTGGAGAAGTCAGGAAATTCAACTGAAGATAAGATGGTATTTCAAAATTCGATGAACCTTCAAGAGGGCCTTCTCCTCTCTGTATCAAGGGGATTGTTGGATAAATCTCGCTCCAAATTTCAGAGCAGATTGGCGTTGGATGTGTAGCGTCAAAGCAAGGATTGAGCGAGGTCGAGGGTTCGTAAGGACTCTCATCCTTCGGTGATGGGATTTTAAGTTGGTAAACTTCAGCGGTTGGCTTAAAAGAGCCTCTCGCCTTTAGAATTTTTTCAGGATCGGTAACTGGAGTAATCAGCTCACCATCTAGGTTTTGTCCGATATTCCTTCGACGAAATGCTAGTTTATTTCTTCGTGGAGTCACCAAGTGAAAGATAAAAATTCTTAAAGGGTGTGTACTCTTTGTTCACTATAAAAGGGTAACACTTTCAATGAAAAACAAATTGTCATTTTCCCAGGGAAAAAGATTTCGTAACTTCGGTCCCCGGTAACGGAGCCAGTAAGATGTTGTTCCTGAGTCTGTACTTAAGGCTCAAAAGTACAGTGTCAAGGCATCCGAAAGTGTTTAGGATATGGAAAAAGGAAGATATCAACCTTCGGAGCAAGAAACTAAGGGAGATTTCTGCGTTGGGGTTGTCTGGCTTCGAACTGTTCCTGAATATTTATGTCTCATTAAATGGATGCCCATGATTGTTCAAGTTTGACCCGATTAGTTGTTGTTTTGAGGATAGTGTTGAAACGGTTTAGGGCGATGTGTGTTTGGTTCAATAATCCGGGTTCGACGTTAGGTTGATTTGGTGTAGGGACTGTCATGGGGGAACAACACAAGTAAGAAAACTTTTGAGAAAGGTTGAATGCTGTCTCAGCTTGGTCTTATAAAAGAGAACTTGTGGTCGTAGAGTTAGAATATGGATGTGAATCAAAGGCTCGTTCCTGTAACTGTATTATATTTAAATAAAGGGGCGAGATGGGAGAAAAACATTGAGCCTCTTACGGTGTCAGGTTCCAACCAGGGGAAAATCTCACGAAGTAAACAGGAGAATAAAATATGTAAGAAAATAACCGATGTAACAAAAAATACATGTAGAATTCTGAAACTGCAAATTGGTCTTACACAGCTGATAGTTGGTGCAGAGGAAATGCAATAAACAATTAGAGAAAACCCAGATTTATTCGTTATAGTAGTGGTCGTACTAAAGTATAATGAAGCACATCAATTATGAATATGAATTGAAATTGAAAAATGAGGAACAAGAAAGCAAACTTGTAATACAGAAGTGATGGAATTGAGAATCTTGGGTCCGCTTGTATTAAAACTCAATGCACAAACTCTTTTACAAAAACTCAAAAAGGGTCCAGCCCTATTTATTTCTCTCTAGGGTATATTTATACAATCTCTGCAAAGCAAGTAGAATCTCAATAGTTGCAAAAAATTTCATCTATGACAGAGGAGAGAGAAATCATTCCATCTCCCCTAATTTGTCTTCACTTAGTGCCAGGTGCTCGTCTTCACGCGGACTCGGTGCAGGTGATACATCTTTCCACAAGTTGAGATACGAGCCGTGAAGGTTCCACTTGACAGCTGGCCTCGGCGAAGTAACATTCTCAGGCTAACTGCTGCAGCTTGTCCCCCATTTGTGCATCGATGATGTCGAGGGCACTTAGTTGCGCACTGGGATGGATCAAGTGCTGGTCAACTTGGGCCATGTCCACCCTATCCATCTGAGAGATATCAGTCAAATCTCTCTCATCCTTCTCTTTCAGATCAAGCGAGATCTGTTCTACATTCATTTGCATTAATGTTTCTGCATCGCCTCCACTGTCCATACCCAACCGTTCTCCATCTATAGAATTGAAGGCTTCTTCTAATGAATGGGTTACCCTTTGGGCTTGTTCCTTGCCCAAAGCAATGTTGTGCTCCCAATCCTTCAACAAAATATTACCTCTAGTTTGTTCTAGGATGGCGAGTCCAGGAAAACCTATAGAAAATCTGTTGTTCGTGGCTATCACCACCTACTAGAAGGTGACCCGAGCCACTTCAGCATCCCTTTCTTTGACAGTCAGGTTCTCGGAAACCTGATTCATCAATAGACACTTCTCTCAGATCGCTCCCACTTTGGCGAGAAAACTCTGTTGTGCCGAATAGATTCTGTTCCGAATCTCGATCGCTCGGGATTTAAACCCCTCGATGTCGATCATCCTTCTTTTGGCGATCTCTACCTGAGCCTGCAGCTCTGCAATCATAGCCCTTTGTTGTCCCGCCTGTATCTGACCATCTCAGACCGCGCGATGTGCTTGCTCGAGCTTGGTTTTGAGCGCTGCTATCTCATTTTTATCGGCTAGTTGGGCTAATTCTATCTCCCTGCTCACCTGACCTTTAGCATTTTCTGTGGTCGAAGAAACTCTGGCTTTGAGAGTCTTGATCAGGCGATTTCTTCTTTTGAGCTGGTTTTTTAGCAATCCGACCGAAAACTGGTTTGTCGATGCATACGCCCCTAGCGTTCTGGCGATCTCCGTGGCGAATTGCTCATTCTTTTTGTTCTTTCCGTCGGTCATAACTTTGAACTTCTTAACAGTCGAATCTCCCTCTTGGTAGAACTCTCTTTTCACCACCGCTTTTCTATTTTTATCAAAGAAAAATTCGTTTAGAGGAAGTTCCTTTGCTCTTATGGGCCTTAGTTCCTCATTAAATATCCATCCCTCGCTAACTTTTCCCTGTCATGACTGCAAGGGTGTGACCGAGGTGATGGGATCTCCGATTTTTTTTCTCAATTCCTTTGGAGTATCGACAGGATTCTTCTTCTTTGGAGGTTTAGGGGTCTTTGTCTCAGTTTCCAGATTCTTTTTCTTTGGCGGGTCCGGAGTCTATGCCTCTGCTTCGGGCTTCTTGGTTTGTTTCCCTTCATCTTGGAATTTTCTTGAGTCGAGAGATGCATCTTTAGGGCCTTCAGTATCCTTTGGTTCTGTCTCAGAAATGCCCGGACTACCTCCTCACAACACTGCGGGGAGACAACTTCGTCTATGTTCCTGAAATTTCAATACAGAGGCTGAGTCTTCAGGTGCTAAGGATCGGATCCGAGCCAACACTTCCTCATAAGACCACGCCCCTCAAAAAATGTCATATGGGGGTGAAAACTCATGTTCAAACCTCTTCAGCCCATAATTAGCTAAATGGTTGCTCACGATTTTATGAGGATCATGTTTTTTATACTCGATGGAGACCAATTTCAGGTCTTCCAGGGCTGCAGCCTCGGCTTTGGCATGCCCGAAATCCAATAAAGAATAAGAATTTAGCCGAACGAGAAAAGACAGCCACACCTTCTTTGAAGATCCTTTGATTTCTTTACTCACCCCGCCAATCACTGTTTGTCGAGCGACCTCGCAACAAGCCATCTTATCAGGGATGAATAATGGCAGTGCAAGTGGGGGAACAACAACCCTGAACACTCTGAAGTAGGAGAACTCTGCCTCCACATACCAGTCCACTATACCACTCAGATTTGCAGCAATGTTGTCTGAGAATAGAGGTGGTGGGTTACCAAAAATGGCGATATGCAAGGGCACCATCACCCAGTTGAAAATTTCATATATGAAATTGTCCGCTTTATTTTCCCACAGTTTGTCGTGATATTCATGTACGGGTTTTTCTTGGGCTAGATTCCAAGCCGAGATCATCAAGGGGAATGTTGTCATGGAACATATTGTGTCCATAACATATGCGGACATGAAAAATGAGGACGACCTCCCACTTGCCTTCTGCTCCCGATACTCTGTGACCCGGTTGGACAAACTGTCCGAGAGTATCTTTTCCCAATTAAACGAGCAACCTTCTGCTACCCAAAACATGAGAGGCACCCACGCAATGAAGAAGTAAGATGTGTCCTCCCTCCTGAATAGTCAGCATGTCATCATTGCCACATACTTATACTGTGGCTCCAGCGAAGCGATTGAATAAACGCCCTGTTCATTTGCTCTGAATTTCGTGGAGCGCGAGACCCAATCCTTTATCAAATCGGGCATGGTCTTATCATATTGTGTGCACTCCTTCTCTTTGAACTCCTCCAGGAATTCAACAACATACGTTTGGATATGATCCGTCCTAAAAGTCCCGACTGTGACTCGCTGGTTGTTCATGATAGTTCTGGTGGGTAGGTCTATGTGATCCAATGCCCATCGGATCATATCATAATATGGGAGCAACTGTGGTCTGGTTGCTACCTTGTGCATTATGGATTGAACAACTATCTTGTATTTAGTGTTCAGGTCGTCCTTCTCATTGTCGTCCGAGTCTGAATAATTCACCAACTCCGATTGCAGAATGTCTGAAACAAACGACCAGCTAGGGACTGAGTTGACACTCCGAGGCGAAGTGTCGAAGAAATTATCCGAGCCTTGACCTGGGACCTCGACATTTTCCTTTGCTGCTTTCCATGGAGCCATAGATGAAGCTTTCATTTTCACCCTTCTGTGATAGAACTGCATATACATGCAGAAATTAGTTTACTCAGAAATGACGAGCTCTGCGTGCTTATGAAAATGCTTTCATTATAATAAAATGAAACTGTTATATATATTTGAAAATTTGGTACTTTTCGAAATAAGCCTTCAAATCGTAATTAGAAACAAATTAATTGCGTAAAATCCGATCTTATATGAGTGGATTTACCCTTATTCTCCATAAATGTCATAAATTTCTGGTGGTTTGATAGTCAGTCGAAGTATGTAGAATAAATGACTATCTCGAGAAACGTGCAAGCCTCGGGGGGCGGGATATATCTTGCTTTATCTTAAAATATCAAATCTTACCAACGTTAATCAATTCCTCATTGTTCACTACATCGTGGATTTTCTTTTAACATTTTGAATGTCCAACTCACGATATCGCGGGGACCGACTTCAGTTTAATTAAAGGTAATCGCGATTTAAGGTATAATTAATTTTATAATCGTTTTACTCGCCGTATCGCGACTCGGAACTTCGAAGATAGTTTTTTGGGAGATTAGTATGCCGAGTCGCGAAACCGCGAGATGGCGATAATCAAGACTCGATTAAGAGTAAGAAAAACTTGGATTAGGTGATTAATTAATCATGCTATAATTACATCGCGACTTCGTGAGTCGGGGTTTTAGACGCCATAACTTTCGAAAAGATAGTGCCGAGTGGCGAAACGCCGAGAACGGATTTTAACCACGGTTACATTTTTTTCCTTTGATGCTTGACCAGGGTTATCCTGAGAGGGCCTCGTGTCCTCGGCTCTCGAGGTTGTAAAAATGAAAATTTTGGTTCAACAGATGCCGAGGCGCGAAGCTATGACGACGTCTAATCACGAGTTAAAAGACTTTACCCTGATTATTGCTTAGAGTGAAAATTTAAAACAACTTCTCTGTTTCGTGACTCGGGAAGTGTGAACTCATGGATTAAAGTACCCGACTTGTGAGATCCCGAAGCAAACAAAAAGGAGTGAACATTCTTACGAAAGTGGGCTTGTTTCGCGAGTAGAGAAGCATTATTTCTCTCGCGACCAGGTTTCAGAGGTCTCATCATCTCAGAAGGAAAAAAGAAAATCAACTTTTATATTTCAAGTATCAAATTGAAAATTGCGACAGGCCAAAAAACAAAGATGGCTCCAACATGTCTCATAACCTATGTGATATGTGTCTCATAACCTATGTAATGTAATCATAGGATCATTCTTTTATATAAAAAATATTGAATTTTTTAATTTCTTTTAATAATTAAGTGTCTCATAACCTATGTAATATGTTTCATAACCCATGTGATGTAATCATAGAATCATTCTTTTATATAAAAAAAAAAATGTTTTATTTTATTTTATTTTATTTTAATAGTTAAGTGTCTCATAACTTATGTAATCATAGGATCATTCTTTTTTGTTTTTTATATATTCAACTTTTCCCCAATGATGAATGTAATGTTCACTTGAAAGATTATACAATTCAATTTTATAAAATTCACTACAACTATGACAATGGTGAGAATTTTGACTATGTAACATTTTTCTTGGTGTTTTGGCATTTTTAAGACAATTCAAAATGTTAAATTTTAAAAAAAATAAAAAAAAACCATAGTAGAGTTTTATTTTACTAGAAAAAAAATGGATTTAGTAAAAATGTTGAATTTTTTCATTTATTAATTCATCCCTATAGTACAATGAGGTAAGAAAAATCAAAATTAATGAGCACACCTACCTTTAATAGTACACACTCTTTCACATAGTGAAAATTAATGGGTGTAATTCTTATGTTTTTTTTTTTTGTTGTTGTAAAGTTCACAAGAAAAATTCTATTATATTTTTAAAATATCATACAATTCCAAAACCCTTTTTTTATCCTACCATTCAACAATCTAGACCAACAACAAAGGTAGATACAATTCGACCAAACATATTGTTTATGGAGAGTCCAAAAAAGCTTAAAAACCAGAGTTTTGTTGAAAGTACCATGTCTATAGCTACTAAAAACTATCATTTTCAAAAAATAAAGACTGTTGTGGAACCCACTTCACGGGGCTGATGGCCCCTCACCTTAGGTTTGAGGGTGAGTCGGTTGAGCTTCATGGTGCCCCGAAGGATGATGAAGAGTTGTTTGAGGGAGGCAAGCAAGGATCTCTCAAACCATCAAGTGGAGGCCATTGAGCTAGAGCCATAATGCTTTTTGAGCATCTTCTCTCATTTGTAGAATTTTTCCCAAAAGTGTCTTGAGGTGCTTGTAGAGTTCGACTATCCTCCAACATCGAGTGCCCCTTCCCCTCTTGTGTCCAACATCTGGGACCCAATGGATAATGGTCTCATCTAATTATGTATATGTAGTCATCTCCCATTTCTTAATAATTGTGTTTTCCACTTCATCCAGAGCTCTCTAGAATCGTTGAGGGGTATTTGAAATGTAGTCTCATGTGGTGTTAAAAGACTCCTATTGGATGTGATATTCTAGTAACCCCTCCTCTTGTCACCTCAAAGTGGAAGCTCTAGGAAGTCCCGAGTCATGGCTATAACCGAAAGGATATCCATGACTAGGGGCCATAGTATCTCTGATGAGGGCCTGAATTGAAGGGTGGTACCAGATTGAGAGATGATTCCCAATAGATCGATCGATATTGGAGGAGGGGGATCGTAAGTCTTGGACCAGGATCTCGAGCTACAAAGTTGGCATAAAAATTTCACTAAGCATCTCATTCCTACTCTGAGGAGAGGGGCTCATCATATGGGAGAATATTATATGGATGGGAGTGAGTCTGGGCATCCATAGGATGCTCCATTACTCATTTATTTATTTTTTCCCTCTTCCTTGTTGGCCCTACCTCGGGCTTCCTCTCAAATCCTTCACCTCATGGGATATCAGATGTTCCTTGTTTTCCTCATCCTTAGGATTGGGCACCTTCATTAACTTCCTTAACTGCAGATGTTGGATGCCGACGCAAGATTTTCTCCTTCCTTTGCTAGCCAACATTCGACTGTCATAGATGTATCCCCCTTGGCTCTGGTGCTTGTCATTTCAGGTGAGGTGGAAAAAGGTCTCAAGATTTTCTATCGCAATCCCTCCCCCTGGCATATCAGGAGTATTCCCCTGTGTTTAATGTATACATGGGCTTCCCATGGCATGTTCTTGTCAACTTTCATCCTTATGGCTAGATGGTAGTCAGTCACCGTCCAATCGCCAGAGTGCCCTTTGCATGTCATGTTAATACGCAAGAGGTGACGTCTAGCTTGATAGGCCATTTACTATTCCCCCTCAATTCTCATGGATCCCACCTCCAACTTCATTCTTCCTTAGATTTTCTTACGAGAGGGGGTGTGCCTCTCTTGCTAGTAGGATCCCTATGGTGCCTTCCCCACCTTTTTATGGAAATGGTCTTGTTTTCCATGTTTGGAGGTTGTTGAGGTGGCAGGTGATAATGTGGATACGAGGCACGTCACCTCCTTCTTCTTGGCACTCGAACGCTTGTAAATTCAATCCCTTCCTTTTCATAGTTGGGCTTCAGCCCAATTTATTATTCTCTCGATCCCTCTCTGCCTCGAGGTCAATATTCTTTGTGCATATCTGTAACACACCCATGGCGGGGAGATGAAATTTTGTTCTTCTTAAGAACTCAAGACCTCCATAAGGGGTCTCAAAATCTCATTACGCTCATCCAAGGATTTTCCTTCATGGTCACCACACTTGGAACTAAACTCAGAACTGGCGGATACACCTCTCTCGAGTTCCTCGGATGTTCATTGGTCGAGACCACAGGACCTCCACATGGATTTGAATCCATAGGTTCCTCGTGCATGTCGGGACTTCGGACTTTGGGTGTTCCTAACTCACTTGGCTACGATTCCATTGAAGTCTTAACCCACGTAAAGACATGAGTCGAATTGACGGTCCATACTCTCGTCACAACCAACGATTGAGATTGACTTCAGGTATCAGGATCCAAGACTTCTCGACCCTTCCACTCTTCCACTCTTTTGGATTACTTCCTCTACAGAGTGTGGGATATGTCGACACCTATCCTTTCTAATGGATGGTTCAGATGTACACCGTTAATTCAGGCTTCGTGTCTTCCTTGAAATCTTAGATCCAGACTCTTTGAGTCCCAGTCCCTTTGCTAGCCATGTTAGCTAGGTGGGCACATACCAGAGGTTGACACGTAGTTGGGTTAGAGGCGACACATACCCTCACCCGGGGTGGTGCACGTCAGGATCCAAGGTATTTATGGGGGCTAGGTGATACGCATAAAATTAGGTGGAATGTGGCTCATTAAGTTTGATTCCATGTCACCAGGGATGACATCATTGTACCTCGACACCTTGGGATGACCGTCTTCTACATTCCTTAGATCTCACAGTTGAGATCCAGTCACGTAGACCTATAGATATATGTCTCTAGTTACCTCGGGGTTTCGACGTTCGAGAGTATTGCTAACCAAACTCCTCTTACCTTCGAAAGTTCCAATTTCTGAAGGAGAGGGACTAACGCCACACGTCCCCAATATGATGATGATTAAGAAAGGATCCAAAAGATCCCATGATCTACGATACCAGGCCCTTCGTGGCTCCAGCCTTCAAGGTTTCAGGCCTCGGTTTAATTGGAAAGATAGGTCCACCCAACCACCTAGGGAACCTCCCATGATCGGTCAATATCACAGGAGACTAAGTCTCTTGGTCACCTTTAGTCCGCGTAAGGCTAGTAAGGTCGGTCTTACTCCAAAGTCTCGGACTTTCGGAGCTACGAAGCTAAGGGAACATGGCCTCTTTAGGCTTATCCCAAGATTTTTGGGTATCGATCATATGGGTCCTTTCGAATGGATCTCTTCCGCTTAGCTTATAAATGAAGAGATATCCTCTTTTCAAGGCTTTCACTTCACTACCCCTCCTGAGATTTACCATGAAAAGGGTTAAGGAATTGGGTTTGGAATTTTTGTCACACAGCAAAGGGGTTTGGAAGAGGTATCCTCTTCAGACAGATGGTTTCATGTCGACATGATATCTCCTATCTCAACCATCTTAACAACTTATTCCCCCGGGAAGCCTCCTGAGTGAAACTGGGCATATAGTCTATCAGTTGGAAGTATAAATTCATAATTCGATGAAGGCATACACATAACATAGCCATTTCACACAGAAGACATTTATAAATGCACATATATATAGAAGTCCAAGTATTCATCCATTATTCCAGTTCAACAAATAAAGCAGGGAAAATACTTAACAGAACCAGGAAATGTGAAGTGACTGTTGGAATGGGTGCTCATTTCCACCCAACCATAGGATTAGTTACTCCAAACATATTTACCACTAAACACCCCCGAGCTAGACCACAATGCTCTGCAACAAAATCCTTTCTTCTGGCTCAACAACAGTAGGGACAAATGTTACTCTCCTCCTCCCACAGGATCTTGGCAATGGTTTACATGATACCAAGAAAGGAGGACAGAACTCGTTTATCATCTTGTATCATAACCAGTTCCGCCATTTTCTATGACAAGAAAATTTATTTCCAGTTCTTCCTTGAACCCGATAGATTCACCTCTCGTCTCTGCACTCTTCGCAAGTGTCCCTCTTCCCACCACACCTTCCTTTCTCGCCTCTTTCAAAAAGGTCACATGTGTCTCAAATCCCCAACCCGCGGTCAAGTTTGGAAGCCTTACAAATGGGTGTTATGCCCCCATCCCCTCATTAACTCTTGAGGAGATCTTCCCACCTACCATCCTGACTGTAATTCATTTTTGGATCAGAGGATTATTTTGGTCCTGAGCAATTAAATCTACTAAGTAATGGTTTGTTGAAGGTTAACGCAACCATTCCTGGTCCTCTTCACCATCTCTTTGTATATAATTCATGGTCTTTCTAAAACATAGTTACCAACTTAACAAGAACTCTACAGAGTTCTCATTTTTAGGGGGGTCAAGTTTTTTACCCCGTTTTTAAAAATGGTGCTACCGGTAGCAACCCCCTCCATTTTTAGGTGGTTTTTTTATATTTTAAATTTTCCAATACATAAGGTTTCCACTTTATTTTTTTAAATGCTCGTTTTTTCATTTATTTTCAAATTGTTCAATTTTTTTTTTCTGAACGATGTTTTTTCATCTATTTTCAAACTTTTCTATTTTCTATTTTATTTTTATTTTTATTTTTATTCAATCGTGTTTTTAATCATATTTCCATGCTTCATCCAATGTTAAAAACATTGTACACCATTTATTTATTTTGAAATTAAGATTTTTCATATAATTATCTGTCCTTAATTAAGTTATGGTTCCATACATTTTAAATATAGTGGAAAATATCATTTTTAACACACTTTTTTTACCTTACTTCAATACATAGAAAACAATCGTTGTTAAATAACAATATTTTTAAATATTTAGCAAAAAAATATAATTCATTTTTTTT